>LGRX02034171.1:0-65203 GCA_001247695.2 Cymbomonas tetramitiformis
GCACGGGTCGGGGTCGAGCATCATGTGACAGTGCGCGCGATGCAGCGCGGACGCTCGGCGGGACTTGAGGCACTCGAGCAGAGGTTTTGGACCGGGGGTGGGCGTTGGCGTGGCGCAGGTCAACCACCCACCATGGTGGCGTCCATGATGGAGAACGAGATGAACTTGCGCGACTCGGTACCCGATCCCTGCTGCAGCCCCTTTGTCTCACCGCGTCATCAAGTGAGCTTTGCAGACCGCAAAGCCTTCCAGTCACAAACTCCGGCATCGCCTTGCATACAGCATGCACTCTGAGGCCCAGAACATCGCCAGCTGCAGCGGTGCTTGAAAGTCTCCACCGATGGGGCCACGTCATTGCTGTGAAGGGTAGGCACTTGACGAGGCGGCCAGCGATACGCGGAACTGCCCTGCCGGTATCATTTGGTGCACCGCGTCTAGCGGCCAGGCTCGCTGCGAAGCTGAATCTGAGCGCCCTGCTTGGGCCGCTGAGCCCGTGCGGGAGCTGAACCTGGCGGCCCGAACGGAAGCAGTCAAAATGGGAGAAGGCATTCAGGGAGGCGTTGGAGGTGTTTGGAGCGTGAAGGGGCCTGCAAGGGGCTGCGCACTGAGCCCCCCATTGCCAGGGGCCACTCACGGCGCGCACGTGGCACTGCTCTGCAGGTGGAGATGATGCAGAACCTGAGCGGCGATGCGCGGGTGGAAATTCTCATGAACGGAGGAATGTCGGAAAGCTTCAAGGCTGGCGTCATCAAGTCTCTCAACGAAGCATCTGAGGGTCCCCCACCCAACCATCCCCCTATGCGCACGTGCCCCCTGCTTGCCGCAACATGATCCACCGTCCTGTCCTATAGCATCGTCCTTGCCGCATGCTTTGATCGGTATAGAAGACTGTCGCGACGTTTCAAAGTCAGTCGGTTTACTGTCCAGGGTGCGTTTATGCCGTCCGCACGGGGGGGGTTACACACGCGCTATGTTTGTGTGGTGTTCTTTGCACCGCGCGACTCCCTCCTCGTTTTTGGTGTGCGGCGTCGAGTACTATGCTGCAGCCCCTTGCTTCTGGAAGCTTCTCACTCTCTTAGGGTGATGCTTGGGCTGGCTGTGTTGGTGCGCTTCGCGCTCTTCAGTGCTTTTAGGTCAAGAGTTCTGCGTGTCTGTTCTGCTGATTGGACATGGGGATTCGGTGTCGACGCACAGCTCCGCCCTCGACGTTGATCTGTCCGCGATGTGGGTTCGAGGGCAACCCTAACTTCTTCCAGATTATGAGCGAGGGACAGGACTTCGAAACGAAGGTGCGGTGCCGCCCCTCCATTTTCACTCATAAGCGGTGGGGCATGAGCCAGGGCGTGTTTGGAGATCACTCGGCTCTGGCAAGAAGCAGTGCTCACGGCCAGAGAGGTGCACGAAGAAGCGCCTCGGGCGTATGATGCTCTCCAGACCGCTCTTTTTCTGAGAGACGGCGGCAAATGCGCCCGGGACTGCGATCAGGCAAAGCTGCTGGCAGTGATGACCGAGGAGGACGCGGTCAAGATATTTGAAACCATGATGGACTCTGGCAAAGTGGGCGACGTGGCCCAGTAAGGCCCGGATGCGCTCGTCACAATCTCCCGGGGCTTGCTACCCTGTCCCTCGCAATGTGCACCCGGTCTATTCTCTTAAAATCTCCGCTGCACTTCCACCTCAGCTTCGCTTCCACCCACCTCCACATTCCGCATTTCCTCGCTGGTTTGCGTCATCTGCCACTTGAAACTGTTTGGTCCAATCCGGCGTCCGGCTCACGGACTGTACCCCGTGCACCGTCTCGTCCGCGTCCCTCTGGACGACTCGAAGCTGTTCTCTCGCGCGCTCCCATCGATGCATCCTGGGCCGTGGGATTGGGAGCATTCTGGGCCGTGGGATTGGGAGCATTCTGTGTTCCTCGAGTAGTGCCTCGAAGGATGACAGGAGTGGCGACTGATCCTCGGGCCCGACAAGCTCACATGAGGACAATGACAAGCGGTGGGTGAGGAGCGCCCAGGCTGCTGCTGAACATGGACCCCCCTGGGGAGGGCAAGGAGGCAGCCGAGGTGCTGCTGGAGTGGCGCCAGACTAAACCTGATGGGAGGGTGAGCCCCTTCGCCTCTCTGCTGGCCATGCTAACGGGGAGGGTGGGGGCAGGCAGGGGCTGCTTGTTCCACCGCGCTCTCTGTACCACCCGCTTCGGCCATCCGCTTTAGGAATATCCAGGTTTGTTTATTTCGAGGATGATTGTGCCAACTGACACAAAGTGGTGCAAAATGCACACCCACTCGTCCACTTGGTCGCTGACTTGCTCCGTCTGTCAATAAGTTAATCACCCGCTCACACTCCCTTTGAGCGCCCGCGCGCGCGCACAGTCATACCCTCACCGCGCGCGCACAGCCATACCCTCACCGCGCGCGCACAGCCATACCCTCACTGCGCGCGCACAGTCATACCCTCACTGCGCGCGCACAGTCATACCCTCACTGCGCGCGCACAGCCATACCCTCACTGAGACGCCTTAAAGCAGCGACCGGCTTGCTCCGTCGATGGGCCACCCACCCACTGAACCAAGTGAGTCAGCGTGTACCTCACTCACCGATTGACTCAGTGGGAAACTCACTCTCTCATCTACCAACTCACTCACCCACTCACACACTCGCTTGATCGCTTTCGCTGCTTGCGGACTCCCCGCCCGGGCACGGCATTAATGGCACGAGATCCGACCCGACTGTGATCTCAACATGGGGCCACAGACGCGGCTTGACGGGGGGGGAGAGGGGGATGATTTCCAGGAGCGGGTCGAAATGCTGAGCAAGGCAATGAAGGCCATTGACAACCCCGAAGCACAGGTCCGACTGGAGTCCATCTCGAGCCTCGGGCGGCCGCTGTCAACACGCCTGAGCGCTGCCGCCTGTAGATGGCGCTCTCCACAGCGATTGCAATGTGCACTTCTGCTCGCATATCGCAGCTGCCGGGGGGGGGGAGGGGGGTTCCCTTCTTGGACCTTTCACGAAGCTTTTCTTCTGCCGTTGTCGCCCTGGGGCTCTGAGCCTTTTGCAGCAGGCTGTCTGTGGCTCGCTCGCAGGCCATCTGCGGGGCCAGGTTCGTGCATGCGGCGTGCGCAGTCTGCGATATATGGCATGCGGCTAACGCTGCACTTGTGCCAGTGTTGCCTCCGAGCCTCGCCGTCTGGGGGCTATACATCGGCCAAGAAGGGTGTCATACATAGCGGGGCATCGGCGCAGGTCATCTTGGACCACCTCGAGAACATCACCAGCACCCTGGAGAATGAAGGCCCAGGCCATGTATCCGGAGGGCGGAAGTCAAATGCTCCACCGTTCGACGAGCACTTCATCGAGGACACAGAGGTCATCGCGTGCTGGTGCGCCCGCCCGCCCTGCACCTCGGGAGCTGGTGCCAGCTTCCCACCCCATGAGGTCACACACCTTCAGCTGACAGAGTTGATTTGCACCCCATGAGGTCACACACCTTCAGCTGACAGAGTTGATTCGCACCCCATGAGGTCACACACCTTCAGCTGACAGAGTTGATTCGCACCCCATGAGGTCACACACCTTCAGCTGACAGAGTTGATTCAAGCACCCATGAGACACACCTTCAGCTGACAGAGTTGATTCGCACCCCATGAGGTCACACACCTTCAGCTGACAGAGTTGATTCGCACCCCATGAGGTCACACACCTTCAGCTGACAGTGTTGATCTACACCTCTACGAGGTCACACACCTTCAGCTGGACAGAGTTGATCGCACCCCATGAGGTCACACACTCAGCTGACAGAGTTGATTCGCACTTTATGAGGTCACACCACCTCTGCTGACAGTGTTGATTCGCACCCCATGAGGTCACACACCTTCAGCTGACAGAGTTGATTCGCACCCGTCACGTCGTGGAATGCGCATGTGTCGGATCTGGGCGTCAATGGCGCAATCGACTTGCCGCCAGTGCTCTCTATCGCTCCCCTTTTATCACTGCACAGCACGCTTGCATTGTCTCTGGCGAGGCCGTCTTCGGTCACTGTCCTTCGACCTGGCGCGACCTCTCAGATTGGCATCTCGCAGCAGCTGCCATTCATGGTGTTGCGGCCTCCCCGGTCAGAGGGGCTCCTGGACTCATTTCCACCTCCGGGCGGGCGGGCTCCGCGTCGCCTCCTCGCTGGGCCTCCCTCCTGGCTGCTAGTACTCCACGGCGACCTTTCACCGCGCAGCCTCTCCAGGGTACCCTGCAAGGGTTCCTCAGCAGCGCCGCGGGAAAAAGAACCTTTGAGACATTCACGCCGGGCGTCAAATGTGGGCCCTGCGGCTCGATGGCGCCATGGAGGGCTCCTCGGAGTGCGCTGTCCGCAGCTATCCACAACCTCGATGCCGTGCGCCTCGTGACAGGGATGCCATCAACACCACTGACCTTCCCGGGATGCTCGCCCCTGAATCGTGGCTCAAATTCCTTGGTATGTCACACCGCTCTGGTTCCTCCTGCCTGCCCCTCCCAGCCATGCTGGCGCCTCGTTCTTCCGCTATTTCGAGTGTTCCTGAAATTCAACATCGAGGATGGCATCCAAGCACTTCAGCGCGAGTCTGTCACTTCCGCCGTCATCGGCATTGTAAGCGTTTCTGTGAGCAAAATCAGTTAGATCCGGCCCGGGGATGACATGTTGCCCGGAGATGACATGTTGCGCGCAAGCAGCGGTGGCAGAGGTGAGATTCGAGGAAGGGGGGCCGGAAAAGGGGGCGGAGAGCGGGGAAGGCCGGAGCTGCAGTGAGATGGGGTGACGTATTGCATAGGGTTGAGCGATATGAACCAGCTGCAGCGCGTCTGGAAGAAGGACGGCAAGCAACTCATGAACCCGACCAAACTCCGTTCCATAGTCGTGAAGATTTATCAGGCAAGTCCTCGGCATGTTCCCGGCCCTCTGCGCATCGATCAGCTCGAGACCTCCTACCCCTCAGCTGCAAATTCGGGAGAGCAGTCGAAGCGAAATTTTAAAGGGAGCTGGCCAATGGGAGTGCGCGTCAATCAAAGGAAAGCTTACGCCAATACACGGGTAGACGCGTCCATCCTGGGAGGTACTCGGTTAATGTATTCCTTTGCCTCACCAGGGCATGCCTCCGAGTGGCATGATGCGCACGTGTGGCGAGTGGCATGATACGCACGTGTGGCGAGTGGCATGATGCGCACGTGTGGCGAGTGGCATGATGCGCACATGTGGCGAGTGGCATGATGCGCACGTGTGGCGAGTGGCATGATACGCACGTGTGGCGAGTGGCATGATGCGCACGTGTGGCGAGTGGCATGATGCGCACGTGCGGCGAGTGGCATGATACGCACGTGTGGCGAGTGGCATGATGCGCACGTGTGGCGAGTATCCTGCGGAGGGCGCCGGGTCGAAGCCACAGGCCAAGATGGAGGCCGATGGTAACAACCTACGTGCGGGGAAGGCGCGATTCCCAATCGTGGATTACACTGTGATGTATTTCGACACGTTTTTCGGGCTCAAGCAGGTGCGGCCTGATCACCTCGTGGCACTTTAGGTGCGGCCTGATCACCTCGTGGCACTTTCGGTGCGGTCTGATCACCTCGTGGCACTTTAGGTGCGGCCTGATCACCTCGTGGCACTTTAGGTGCGGCCTGATCACCTCGTGACATTTTAGGTGCGGCCTGATCACCTCGTGGCACTTCAGGTGCGGCCTGATCACCTCGTGGCACTTCAGGTGCGGCCTGATCACCTCGTGGCACTTCAGGTGCGGCCTGATCACCTCGTGGCACTTTAGGTGCGGCCTGATCACCTCGTGGCACTTTAGGTGCGGCCTGATCACCTCGTGACACATTCGGTGCCTTTTGTCCAGAAACTTTAAATATCCGAGCGCCTGTGCCGTGTCTTTCCAAGAAAGCTTGACAGCAGTGTTCGGGCGATGCGCGCCGCTCGTCAACCAGCGCAGCAGAGTCGCGCATTGCCGGCAGCTCAAACAGCCGCAACGTTTCGGCAGGCTGCCGTCTTGACATGCGAGGGATCGGGACCCGCGGTGACAGCTGGCGCAGCAGAACCTCGTACGCACAATCTTCACTCTTAGGGACGAGTACAAGGTGCAGTCCCAACCTTCGACCCCCGCGCCCTGCCTTCCCATCCGGCGGCTTTGTTTCTTCCCCTCCCAGGCCTTCGCCTCTGCCTTCGCCTCTGCCCGCTGTTGCATTCCTGCACGGTTGCGCTCGAGTGCACTTGTATCCCTCCTGGCTCTCATCCCTCCTGACTCCCTTCCCTCCGACGAGGGGGGACTGCGTCGGGACCACTGCCGAGCCCCAGTGATAAAGTGGCGAATGTGTTTCGGCTTTGACAGGAAGGCATGGACCCAGTGCTGTACCTTTTTGTCCGACTTTGTGGCCTCTACCATCCTCTACCCTCCAAACAGGTGATGGGGGCCTCGAGGCTGAGCATGTTGCCCCTCGCAGGAACCTCCGGGTGACTGCTACTTAGCAGGCCCTCCGATGATCCCGAGATGGTTCCGATTGCACAGTCGTGGAGGACTTCCGACCGACCGGCCAAAGCGGAATGCAGGCAGTGGCGGGCCTGTCTCACGTAGCGGCACGCAGGCAGTGGCGGGCCTGTCTCACGTAGCGGCACGCAGGCAGTGGCGGGCCTGTCTCACGTAGCGGCACGCAGGCAAGAGTAGGCCTGTCCCGTGTACTTCATTGCTCGAGTGCATGGCGAACTTAGAATCTTCTCGGAGCCCCATTGTATTCCCTTGCTTGCCCTACCGCGCCATGGCCCGTGGCTACGGATGTCTTGAAAAGAAGCAGTGTGCAATACATCACCTCCCTGGGGCACGCTGGCAGGCGGAGCGCTCTGTCTTCCGCAAAGACCTTCGTGATGCCATCCTGTGAACCAGTGGTGGGTCTGTGGGGGCTTTGGAGGATTCACGATCGAGCTCCCTCTTTGATGGCGCCCGCTCGAAGGAGTTGCCTCTGCTCCTGGCAGCGCCTCGCAGTGTAGCCGATTCGGGTGGCTTGTGCCGGATGATGTTGGGCCCCAGGTGACTTTTGTTCTGGACACTATAGAGTTCATCGCGGACAGGGTTAGCGGCCAGGGTGGGATGTACAGCAAGCCGTCGGCGTTCTGGGCGCAGTGGGGTTCCGGCAAGACCATCACCGTGCCGAAGGAGTTCCAGGCGTGCCGCACGCACCCCACCCAGCTTGTTATATCTACCATGTGTGCAGTGTTGCGCATGCCATTTCCCTCCCCGCCGCCTTTGCGTGCACCCGGGATGGCTCCCGAGGCTGCGCGCAGCGAGAGGGCGCCAGGCGTCCCCAAACTCGCATGTCCTCTTGCTTGTTCCTCGCACAGGAGCCTCCCGCCTATCCGGTGCACGCCCGGCATGCCGTCGAAGCAGAGTCTTAGAATTATTTTTGTGCGACTCACCGCAGGAAAGTATTTTAACTACTATTTTTGTCAACGGTACGCCCCATGATGCGTGTGCGACGGCCCAGCATCGTCTTTTTGGCTCCCTTATGCTGGACCTGATGCGCACCACCAGCTGCTCGTCCAGCTTCAGCCAAGCGGAGCCCCACAAGCGCGCGGGGTTCAACCGTTTTATGGTCTCGGAGCCTCCGCCGATGGGAGGTGAAATATGGTGACGTCAAGAATGCGCGCGTTGCATTTGTTTTGGAGCCGCCAAATCCTAATTGAGGTGGTCTCAGTGATGCCAGTCATGCTGATCACTTCCAGTGATGCCCACAATGCTGTTCCCTCGCATGTCTGCATCGATGAGCTTCTTTTTCTACAGCCATCTCATCCAGTATTTCTCTCGCCAGGTTATGGGAACTCTCGCATGTGTCGCAATGCTCCCTTGTGACCAGGGAGCATTCGCCCGCATTCAAAGTATCCTGCTGATTGCTTTCCATGCGCCTCTCCACCCTTGACTTATTCCTTCCTCTCCCGTCCCCTCGCCCTCTCAATCTCTCTTGACCCTTCGATGTGCAGCTGGCAAGGCGTGTTGTATTGAGTACATCGAGCAGATCTTTGCAAGAATCAACGGCATACGGACCCCAGTAGGCGGAAGCAAGGGCAGCGTTCTTCTGGGAACTCTGCTGCAATTGATCTGCGAGAAGCAGCTGCAATTGGATTCCGAGCAAGAGGAGGATGTGCAGGAAGCATTCCGCGCTCGGGTAGCTCCAAGCCCGCCATGAGGCTCTCAACCGGCCCTGTGAACCTGACTGCTTAGTGAGGAACAATCAGCAATGCTCCGATCCCACGCTAGCGATTCTGAAGAGAGCGCCAGATGATGTATTGAAATGCCTGCAATCTGCGATGATGATCGATGCCAATGGATGATATCCGTGCCAATGGTTGATATCTTTTTGCAGTCCTGGCAGGATCCCCGTGTGACCGCAATAGTCATGCTAAAGTTTGATGCGCAGCGCGAAACGTTTGTTGCACTCACAACGTTTCAAATCATGCTCAGCTTATGATGGGAGTGAGCACCTCTAAACTGGCTCCCAGGCAAGTAATGGCAACCTGGATGTTGACGACTTCCGAGGTGCATTGGAAGATTGTGGTTGCCACATGCCGCCTGAAGAGGGCACTGCCATCTTCCTCTTCTGCCGGGCAGTTGCGTTGCAACACCACATCAAGGTGAGAACCCTTGCACTCTTTCTCTCTCTCACCGTAGTCTGAATTTTTTAGGTTCCCCGCCATGCCTCTCTCTCTCTCTGCATTGACTACAAGGGCCACACCACTTGAACATCCACTCTTCGTTCAAAAGCATGTGCCTTCTGTCATCAAGAGCCTGGAAGGTGTGGCAAATGGGGCACAAGTTCATGTGGGCAATTTGCAGCTGACTCGTGTGGCAAAGGGCATTACCAAGCGGTTGGAATATGTGCCATGCGCAGATGACGAGTGTGGCCATGGTGCAGAAAGGTGCCGCAGTCCTGCAACAAGAGGATGTGAAGGGGCAGGTGGTAAGTGTAAAAGCTGCGGTTACGTCATTCATGTGGAACTACGGCGTCTGGTGCAGAGCGGGTGTGCGCCCGGGTGGCGGGCACAATCTTGAAGCTGTCCGCCAACGTGCTGCAGAAGGCAATGCAGGCAACCTTGAGATAGGTGCGCGGACATTACCATGATTTGCAGGTCAAATTCAGCAGAATTCTAGGCCTGTCTTCATTCGAAACGGTGGTGCTTCAAAGCTGTGTACAGCCACCGCAAAGGGTGTTTTGCATTTTTGCATATATCATGGAATATGATGGAGGCGCACATCGAGATTAAGATTGTCGATTGCATCTTATGCGCTACAATGCCACTGAGACCGCCTTCCTGCATGCAGATTATGCAGTGTACTTAGCTGAAGGATTTCTGGCTACTATGCAGGCAAGGGGAATACATCGCTGAAGGCTCGTAAGGCTTCGAGGCGTGTCTCAATATTTCAAAATGCTGAATCAGTAAATGCGAATGCTGCTGGAAATAATCTGAATCTGCCTCAACTTGCCGAATAATGCTGGAGATAGGTAAGCGCGCTGTTTCCTAAAAAGAGAAAGAAAAGAAAAGAAAAGAAAGAAAATGTGACTCTTCCTATCGGAAGCCTCTTTCCGACATGCAAATGAAATCTCGCTTGACACTGAAAACAGCAGCTTTCTGCGCTGCAATAATGGCCTTGCGATAAAGAAATCAGAAAAATAGAAACCGTTGATCATTAGCACATTACGCGCGTATGCCCACAGCATGTGTATAGTCTAATACAATATACTACCACCGAATCGAGTGACTTTCCATGGACCTTGTTGCACTTGCCGTTTTGGTATATATTCCATCAAATCCCTCATCAGCATGGCTCCTGAATCCCACCAAATCTGGTTGGGGTGATAATTGCTTGTGAAATCCTGAAATTTAGACTTGCACACAGATTTGTTTCCTACATAGAATATAGAATATAGCAGACACCGAGTATTTTGGGATTCGTGTTCAAAAAATGACAATTTCAGAGTGGAACTCGTGTAATTCTGGGATTGGCGTTTCAGAAATCATGTTGTACTGCTTTGTATTCGGTGCGGTGGTTTTTAATAGTGATGTAATGTTGTACTGCTTTGAAAGATCCGGTATCAACGTTTACAGAACGCATGCGATATAGTTGTATGCATACTATAGTGTCGAAATGGGTATACAGTCGTGCTCACATCAGTAATTCGACTGACACTGCTTATTATAAAAAGAAAAAGACGACCGTTTTAGGGTTGTGTGGGTTTTTTTGCTGAGGGAGCCTAGACCACACTGTTTATTACGTATACGAAAAAAGCTCAAATCCTTCGGCTACGTTTGACCAGGACAAACTGAGGGCAAGCTCGGGACACGCTGGGGGCATACTGGGGGGCATGCTGAGGGCATTCTGGTGACAAGCTGGGGGCAGACTGAGGGCATACTTGGGGCATACTTGGGGCAGACTGGGGGCATGCTTGGGGCATATTGGGCGCAGAATGAAGGCATATAGGGGCACGCTGTGTTTTCACAGCATGCTGGGGGTATACTGGGGGCATGCTGGGGCAGACTGGGGGCATGTAAGGGACATGCCTAGTAGTGCTGGGCAGGGAAATGTAACGTGGATGTTTAGCGCCAACCTCCACACTGGGTTGGCTTGTCGCAGCGTCGAAAACCATGGCTCCTTCTCAAATTCGACGTTCCCTCCATGCGCGCCTGATGTCCTTGTGCTTGGCGTTTTGGTTGTTACGGAATTCGAACCGCAGGAAGTCGCGTAGGGCGCGTGATATCTTGCGCGTATGCGATCGCCAGCCGCGAGACGCCGCCGATGACGACGACGTCGTCGAAGGGGTCGACGACGACACATTCGAGGAAATGGTGCGATCTCAGATAAGAGCGTGCGTTCGCCTGTTCGCGGAGGACGATAACTCACTCGCGGAATCACGAGCAGAGTGGCTGCATGCCACAGAGATCTGGTTGCATGCTGCCGACGAGTGGCCGCATGCTGATGCAGGGGCCTGGTTGAATGCCTCCGACGAGTGGTGGCATGCTGCCGAGGCCTGGTTGCATGCTACCGACGAGTGGTTACATGCACAGCATTCTAATCGAGCCTTCAAAAACGACACAGAACAGCGCGGGTCGGTGTGACACTGTCATAATTTCAGATTTGGCCAAACACCACTGGTGATGTTTGGCCAAATCCATTTATGACGTGCCTTGGCCGAACGTATTGACAAAAATGCCCAGATTTAATTATGGACCACATACTAGATATAGGAAGATGTCACCAGAATCTCACGGCTACGGGGAATTGTAAGTTGAGATGGTGAGAAGCTGGCAGAATCCTCGTTTCCGGCGTGCTCGATAAACCATTGGATTCATTTTATTTTTCAATCCACGGTAAATGTCTCTCTCGTCTGAAATCTTCGAGGAGTTGGGGAAACCAAGAAAGAGACAGCAGACAAGAAACACTTTCCCCACTGACGAAACATTTCGAAAGATTTGATGTCGCAACCACTGCACAGGTGACAATCGAAACTGCTGCTTCACTTATTCCACGGTTTATATCTCTCGAACTCTGTCCTATGTACTGCAGGCGTGCCACACTTGCAAGTCCAATATTACGAAAAACTTTTAAAGAGGCTGTATATGAGTGCGTACCTCCTTAACTCTCCCCTCTTTGCTTGAAGGTCGGGCAAAGTACGATTTAGGCATCATCTGCAGCCTCTGCGCAATCTGCCAAGTCCACGTTGTTTGCAAACCTGCCAATGGTGACAGTGTACATCCCAGCTCCCTGCTGTTCTCCTTTACTCAACATCTTTGCACGTATCATGGGGTTTTTGAACACCATCACCCACATACACCTGCGGCCTATAGGACCATGCTCCAGATGCCCAATAGCGTTAACTCTGCCAGCATGACATAGTTCTCTGAAGTATTCTGCCCTTGGCTCTGTCACATCCGTCATGTAATGTGATGTCACATGAACACAAGCCACCACCCGGCTTGCCAAGACTGCCAGTGGAAACGCAATGTCCAATACAGCAAACCACGGGGAAGTAACCACAGCGTCACACACTCCATACTGCTTCCTCCACAGTTGATAGTTGCCAGGCTGTTAGGCGTCTCTAGCTTCTTTCCAACCCAGATGCACGTTCCAGTCGTTATTCAAGACAGAGAGATGTGGGTTCGCTGCTTGCAAGATCTTGTCGATTACTCCAGTATACCTGCCCATGGGTCCCACACTCTCTGGATTCCCGACCAGTCCACTTCCACTGAAAGTCTCTTGACCTCATCCGGCACCGTCATCACCAGCTCCAGTCCCCAGTCCAACAAACTGGCTTCTTTGACTTGCGATCGCTTCAGCTTCTGCACCTCGCCTCTTGCCTCTCGCACTTCCTTGCTCATTGCAGGAACCCCTTCTTCTGATCTGAGGCTCCTCGATCTCTCCTTTTGCTTCGCACACTTCCTGCTAAGTCGTGTGAGATGCCCATCATGCCAGCTCCCGGGCATTATGGAATCCAGCAGCCGCTTCAGTCCGCTCACAATGCCCAAATCAGCCCTCTTCTGTGCTTCCCAGTGGTGCTCTTCCTGATGCTGCACTCGTACGTGCCAGGCTCACAGCTAATAACTTCGGCTGTTTGGCCTTGCGCTTCAGAATAATCCTTCTTGGGCCCACGTCAGACTCCAACACAGTGGTGGGTTCCCTGCTTATTCCGTGCGCATATGTATATGTCCTTGGCGTCCATCCGCATGGACGGCGCATGCAAATAACACTCCATATCGGAGGGAAGGGGAGGGGACACCCATAGAATGTTCACACGCACCCGTGTCGTTGTCCATACGAAGTCCGTCCGTACGGACAGATAGTCGCGCCCATGTAAACAAGCCAAGGCAGACTCCTTCATGATGACATATGCTGTCCATCCGCATGGACGGTGCATGCAAATAACACTCTATATCGGAGGGAAGGGGAGGGGACACCCATAGAATGTCCACACGCACCCGTGTCGATGTCCATACGTGATCCATTCGTACGGACAGTTAGTCGCGCCCGTGAAAACATGCCAAGGCAGACTCCTTCACGAGGACATATGCTGTCCATCCGCATGGATGAGCATGCGAAAAACACCCCATGGCAAATTTGGCCTTGAAAAGCACCCCATGGCGTGTCCATAGACGGTCCATGCGCATGGACGACAAGAGTCCATACGCATGGAAGGTGCAAACGGGCTCCGACTGCGAAATACACATGTCCTTAGGTAATCCATGCGTACAGTAGACACTCAGTATTAAGGAATTCACCGTTAAGGAATCAGCCAGCGTTTTGGGGGGGGGTCACGATTTTAGTGATTTGGCTGGCTGGACCCAAAAAAATAAGGAAGAGGTCCAAAATAAGGAAGGCGCTCGCTGGCTGGCATGCTTTCGGCAATCTTAACATAAGGAATTGACGCTGGCATAACTTGACGCGGTGCACATGGCTTTAGGCTAATTATTGCACATGGCATTACTGTAGGCAATTATTGGTGTTATGGTGTGTACACCATAATATCTGTCTGTCTGTCTTCATGTCTGTGTGCAGCTCTCTAAGCTGTTGCCTACTCGCTGGGTCCATTTTATCACTTCGAAAAATCAGCACACAGTTTTCTCGAAAATTTCAGTTTGTAAGGCTGACGTGAGAAAAATAACGAATGGTGCTGGCTGGCTCATGAATCGCGTTCCTTCTAATGAACAATTCATTAGCACGCTGGCGCTGACGGGGGTCACGATTTTAGTGATTTGGCTGGCTGGAGCCAGATCTCTGTTTCATTAAATATGAGTGTTTACTGTATGGACGAGGTAAGGACGACTGGTCAGGCTGGACAAGCAGATGGACACCCTGAGTATAGTATTTTGGGTGTACCCCAGGGAAAGTCCAAAATGTTCAGCGTTTCCGTCCGTACGGACACATTGCGGAAATTCGGACGGATTGCATATGGACAGAAAAAACCTTCAAAACGTTTTGACATGTGATGTCCATACGTATGGACCTTTTCAAAAGCGTACGGACTCCCAGTCCGTCTGAAAACCGTCCGGGTGGACTATGATAGTCCATCCGGATGGAATGGCTTCGTTTTTCTAGGGAACGGTGCTAAATTTTTCGAATAATGTTTGCATGGAGAATTCACTCCGCACATAATATTGTGAAGTTTAGCTTTTCTGCAGACTCTGAAAGACTTGCTGACCTAAAAAAGAAAATACACCGTCGGACAGGTTTGACAATCGTGCACGATTGTCAAAACCGTCTTTTCTGCAGACTCTGAAAGACTTGCGTGTCCGTGCGAGCCCGAGCCTGCGGTCGTGGTCAGTTTTGATAATCGTGCACGAATTTCAGAACCGTGTACGTGCACACTCCCCCTCCTCCCCCGGACGTTCTGACAATCGTGCACGATTGTCAGAGCCGTCTTTTCTGCGGACTCTGAAAGACTTGCGTGTCCGCGCGAGTCCGAGCCTGCGGTCGTGGTCAGTTTTGACAATCGTGCACGATTGTCAAACACGATTGTCAAAACTGTGTCCGAGCCTGAGGCCGTAGTCGCCAGCTTTGACAATCGTATACGATTGTCAAAAGCTAGTCCGAGCCTGCGGTCGTGGTCAGGTTTGACAATCGTGCACGATTGTCAAAACTGTGTCCGAGCCTGGCGTAGTCGCCAGCTTTGACAATCGTATACGATTGTCAAAAGCTAGTCCGAGTCTGCGGTCGTGGTCAGTTTTGACAATCGTGCACGATTGTCAAAACTGTGTCCGAGCCTGGCGTAGTCGCCAGCTTTGACAATCGTATACGATTGTCAAAAGCTAGTCCGAGCCTGCGGTCGTGGTCAGTTTTGACAAACGTGCACGATTGTCAAAACTGTGTCCGAGCCCGGCGTAGTCGCTGCCTTGTTTATTCGCACGAGATATCGCAGGATTCGCAGGAAAATCGATGTTACGCCAAAACTTGTCAGTTCAGAAGCCAATTTATAGCCTCTACCGGGCTTTGATGCGCATTCACTCCGACATTGATGCAGTTGTCGTGGAGTTTCCTTGCAATAGCTAGCAAGTACGAAGCAGACTACTGTGACGGATTATAATTTCTATTTTACTTATAACAATAAGACGAGCTTTTTTTTTGAAAAATCTCGCCCACTTCCTCTACGACTCCCCCCCCCCTACCGACTTGGACTCGAGTTTGGAAATGAAGTAGGGGCCGGGGGGAGGACTACCAGCTTGTATCTGCAGCTTGTATTATAATAGAGGGGTTTTTTTTGAAAAATCTTGCCCTCACTCCTGTAGCCCTGAGCACGTTTTTCGCGAAATGTTTTTCGAAAAATAGGAGGGTTTGCGGAATGCGAAAATTTCGCGAAAATTAGGGGGGGGGAATTTGCATTTTCCATTTGGAGATTCCATTTTTAAAATTTTGCTAATTTTCCAGAATTTTGGGCTAATTTTGCTCTACGTTAGATTTCAGAGATCAGTTTTTGGAATGCTTGATTTCAGATTTTTTTACATACGTTGTATGTCATGTTGCTCTACGTTAGATTTCAAAACTGGTTCGACCCCCCCCGGCCCCCATATTATTGTTGTGGGGTTCAGTGTAAATATTTTACTAAGAACAAAACAATTACAGAATTCGTTTGGGAAACAGTACACGATTGTCAGAACTGTGTATCGCGTGTTCATTAATAATTTCTATATAGCCCGTATAGAGCGAAAAGCGTAGGCCGAACCTGTTTGCCCTAATTTGCGAAATCTTAGAATGTTAAGAATGTTTGGTCCGTCCGGCCGTCCACTATTTGGGCCGTCCACAGTGGACGGCCGGACGGACGGACGGACGGAGTGGCCCGATATCATTCCCCTTGGCAAAGCAATCCTTACACCTGCGAAGAACAGCGCGCATCTCTTCCCAGTGCTCCTCCTTGAAGTCAGGATGGCCTCCAAACGTGGCATTAAGCTCAGGGTCGAGCCAGGCGGCCTCGTCCTTGGTCACAGTCGTCGTCCCCAAGGGCTGAAGCTCGTCCAACACAGTGTGGGGCAAGACCTCATCCTGCTCGGCGACATTGGCCTCCCAGCCCGGCTCCCATTGCCGCGATGATTGTTGTGCCTCCCAGGAAGTGCATGGGGCGCCACCCCAAGCATCCCGCGCGAAAGGCGAGGGGCCAAGCACCGACACGCTCCCTGCAAGCTTGTCAGCAACCCAACGAATCCCGCGCAGAAGCAAAAAAAAAACACGAAAAATTCTGCTAAAGCGCACCGCAGCCACCGGTGAGTTTGAAGCGAGTAAGCACGCCACCATTTTCCTGTGAGAAATTTGGGCTTGTATATGAGAGCCTCGCAGGTTATCTCAGAATATCAGAATTTCAAAAGAAATGTAGCTCTACGATCACTTGTTCTGTTGGAGTATGCCCTAATATATCACGAACCTGTATGTTGAGACCGTGCCAGACAGAGAGATGTGCGTGAGTATCATGTGGGACTATCATTATTTGTCCCATCATATGCACGCGTTTGCGACATTAACCTCTTCTCGCATGATCTGACGAACGTGACGCCGTCCTGCTGCTCAGTTTGGGTCACTGCCTTGAGCATGTCATTCTTCTCATTGGTGCCCCTCATGAGAAACCTCTTGTTGAACTCGTAGACAAACTTCCTCAAGGCCCAGTACTACATGGTGCTCTCCTTCCCGTCGCACCCAGTGAGTCCAGTCAACGAGTTCCCATCGCGCAGGTACTCGTCTGACAGTTCCCCATCCTCGTCCTCATCAGTGGCCGGTCTAGCCACCACCCATGTAGCATCTCGGTCCATCATATGAAAAGGCTGGTCCGCACAGTCCACCGCCCCATCCGCTGCCTCGTGCTCCTCCGTGCTCTTCAGGAACCAAACGAACCTGGAGACTATCTTGCCGTTCCGGTCCAGTGGTTCCATTAGCCAATAATAAGCCTCTGAAGGAGTCCCGGAATTATTGCCAACTGACTGCAGGAAACTGGGGATGTCCTCATACATTCCTTGCCAGTCAGGTTGGCTGTTATTTTTGTAGTTCCTCTTCTCCTCAGGGGTGGCCTTCAGCATTATTGGGCTATTCAGAGTCTTCCGAACACTGCTGCGGTGTGCTCTCTGCTTGCCGGTGCAGTGCCTAGAGAGAGACAGGTTGAACTCTTCCCTGTCGTCCTCTTTGCTCCCGGTGTAGTGGGACCGCTGTGATGTGGAACCTTCCTCGCGGGTGGTTCCCTCTGCTTGCATGTCTGATTCCATGTACCAAAAGATGTCTTCACCCAACGGCTGGAATTTCTGTGTTTTCCTTCTGGGGTCCCTTTCAGCCAACTCACTGCCACTGTCTGAATGCCCGTTTTCTTCCTCGCTGTTCTGCTCAATGCCGCCTTTGCCAGATTCTGCGGTCGTTACCCCACCGCCGCTCTGCTCGATGTCACCCTCGCCTGGTTCTTCGTGTCGCCGGGGACTTGCAGTTGATGGTAATTTGTCAAAACCCGCTGTTGGAGATGTCACTGCAGATTCCTCCTGATTTTTATCTCTCTGGCTTGCCTCGGAGCTGAGCTGTGATGCTGCCCGAGTGAACCGCTTAGTAGGTCTGTCCGCCAGTTCTGCTCGCTGACGCTGGTCAAGTCGCTGTAGAGAGGCTCATTATTGTTTTGAAAAAGAGTTCGAAAGTTGTTCTACTTTCACGACTGCACTGCAACGCACATCGTAATACTTCAAGGACACCAGCAAGGCTCCTCAATGCTTTTTAAGTGCACAAATATATTCTTTTATAACAAATACACTGAGAGTACTTCTGTCTTCGCAAATGTATTATAGCCACGCTTTTGGCCTGCCAAGGGCAAACCAATAATGAGCCTCTACTAAAAACTCCTATCGCCGCCTGCGTTACATATCTTGCAACGTTCCCTCATTTATTGTTAACTCTTCTTTCCTCCAATCACACTGCTGCGCGTCACTGGTGGTATCTCTGCCAGTTCTCCTCTGAAAACGACTAAGGTCACGTCATAACCAACGCTGCTGCCATTCTCCTGTCACAGACCTGTCACGTCACCCAGTCGAACTCGGGTCGCGCAAGTAACAGTCGAGAGAGCACTGGTCGTGACATTGACACCGCTAATTTTCCGATATATCTGACGGCCCACAATAAGCGACTTACAACTTCTTATATAAGTAGGTAAGGACTGTTCACCGCTCTTATCTGTGCATACCCCTTCCTCTAAAAGCTAAATTACATTAGGCGAACAAATATTTTTAAACGTTCGTAACTGGTATAGATATATTTATCATAAGAAGAGCTTTTTTTAAGCTATCGTTCGACCCCATCCGCTACCGGATCAGCTTCGTTTGCAGCTGGGACTGCACGCTATGTTGATGCGGTTTAAGCTTGGGTCGACCCAAAGCATGAAAAACTTTGCAGTCGAGGGGTTTTCGTGCGTTCTAGCGCACGAAACTTGGCACTAATATGTCTTACAGTAATATTAGCGCGCCCTTTTAAGCGCAAAGGCTTTCGATGAGTGTACACGGAACGGTCGCCTCTTGATAAAGAGCATTTTGGGTTTGGGTTCGAACGTACCCAAACCCAAATATGCCAAACAGCCGAGGGCTTCCCGTGCGGTCTAGCGCACGAAGCTTGGCACAAATGCTGTAAGCATATATGTCTTCAAGTTACCTGAAGCTCAAGGCTTCAAGTTGCTTGTGCGCGAAACGGGCAATTTATTTCTAAGGCAGATTTATGAGTTTGAACAATGCCCACGATGCTTACAAAAATAACCTGACTGTTTCGCCCATAAAGAGACTTTGCGCTTAACTCCCATGCTAGAATGTCTGCCTCTTCCGGCAGACAGATTCGATCGATTTACACCCCAATAAACGCGCATTTAGACCCCTTAGACACCCCCTGCCAAGGCATTCGATAGCTCAAATTGTAGCTAATGATGCCAAGAAGAAGTTGGCTGCAAGCACGAACACGCATGGCTTGATATGTATCTTACAAAGTGACGGTGTAGCCAACCATACCGTGGAAACTCCAAATGCCATTCTAGCATAGGAGTTAAAAGGGTGCACGGATATAATTACTGGAAGACATATTAGTGCCAAGTTTCGTGCGCTAGTACGCACGAAAACCCCTCGACTGCAAAGTTTTTCATGCTTTGGCTCGACCCAGCCTTAAACCGCATCAACTTAGCTTGCAGTCCCGGCTACAAACGAAGCGGATCCGGTAGCGGATGGGGTCGAACGATAGCTTTTTAAAAAAGCTCATCTTATGAGGAATATATCCATACTAGTTACGAACGTTAAAAAATTTGTTCACCTAATGTAATTTGGATTTTAGATTAAGGGGGTATGCACAGATAAGAGCGTTGAGCATTCCGCGCATACTTAAGGAGTTGCAAGTCACTTGTTTTGGGCCGTCAGATCGGAAAATTAGCGGTGTCGGATCGATCGAAATATTCAAAAGCGATAAAAACTGTAAAAACCGACAACGTTTGTAAAAAAACGACACAGTCGGTCAGCCAGACGACCGGTCCTGTCGCAACAGTTGGGATCGGGCCCGACGTCGAGGGATGTCTCTCCGCATCTCCGGTCTACCCCTGACTTCGAAATTCAAGTTACTCATCATGCACCATGACATCGGGTGCCACGTTGACGCCCCCAGAATCGGCAGTGTGAAGCGCGAGCCCCGCGATTGACATAAAATGAACGGCCTTGGGGAATCGGCCAACGATTGCAGTGTCATACCCGCGCCGTTCTATGTCCTTTTTGGAGGCTTGCTCAGAAAGCTGTGTGCTGCAGAGGCCTGGTTGCATGCCTCCGACGAATGGTTTCATGCTGCAGAGGCCTGGTTGCATGCCGCCGACGAATGGTTGCATGCTATAGAGGCCTGGTTGCATGCCTCCGACGAATGGTTGCATGCTATAGAGGCCAGGTTGCATGCTCCCGATGGGTGGTTGCATGCTTCAGGGGCCTGGTTGTATGCTGCCGACGAGTGGTTGCATGCTACAGGGGCTGGGTTGCAACGAGCACGCTTGCATGCTGCCGACGAGTGGTTGCATGCTACAGAGGTCAGGTTGCATGCTGCCGACGAGTGGTTGCATGCTACAAGGGTCTGGTTGCATGCTACTGATAAGTGGTTGCAGCGACCAAGTTGCATGCTACCGATGAGTAGTTACATGTTACAGGGGTCTGGTTGCATGCTGCAGAGGTCAGGTTGCATGCTATAGAGGTCAGATTGCATGCATGTCACAGTTGTATGGCACATTCGCGAATATTGGAGAATAATGCGTATTCACATGACTGAGCGATTGGGGAAATAATCGACGATTCAGATCAGATTTCAGAAGAAGATATACTTATTGGACAGCTCATAGTATCATGATTCGTCTGAGTGGTTAGGAATAGCAGAATAAGGCAATGCTGCTGCTGATCGGCTCATGACAGGTGGTGATATAGAAATGTTGATGACAGTGAAGGGCATCATGCAAAACGGGGGAATTTGGGAAAGTTTCCCTCAGGTACTGTTGACCAAGGAATTGTGTAGTGCAAGAAAAATTATATATGCTGTTATTAGGCTGGTAAGCCAATATAGTACATCTGAAAAATATAAGGCTGTATAGCTAATATATGACAAAAACATTTATGTATAAAGTTGGTTGCTAATACAAGACAATACGTGCGTGAGGCTGTATAGCCAATGCAAAGGAAAACCATAAAAAGAAGAAAGAAAAGAAAAGAAAGGGGAAAAGAAAGAAAAGAAATATGCATAAGTTGCTAGGAAAATGTGCCTGGTGCACAAACGCCAATCCCAAGGTCATTTTCACAGTTCAGTCTTCAGTTATACTGGATGGCGCCATCTTGTGGATGACGCCACCTTCCCTTCTTAAATGAATACGGTACGGTAAGGGGAATTGCCGCGGGTGCAGGATCTTTATTGCGATAGGAATATTTCTCCCTTTGAGACAAAAAAAGTGTCAAACGTAGCGACACATATAAGAGGTTACCAAGTCGCTTGCGACCATGTCATAAGGTGATTGGAAGGCCAAGGGAACGTCGACGGAGAATAGTGTTGCGATTTAGGGCAGGTCGGTGATGTCCTTTGGAAGGGCGGTAAGTTAGGGCGTCGTTGAGGCACCGTTAGAGCACAGTCGGGATGCCGTGCTCATTTTATTGACGTTAACCCCCCTCCCCGCCACCCATATAAATTGTTTTCAGTCACAAACAATCGCGGGGGGATCTCTATTTAATTACCGTACTGTTTGTTTGTTTATTGCTGTTCGTTTCCGAAGCAATGTTATATAATCATCATTTTTTGCTATAATTGTTTGCCACACGACGATATACTTGAACAACAATGAACTAGGTTTGAGGTACAGAAGCTAACGTACCGCTCTTACAAGCAATGCAACAAAGGAGATACATGCATGCCAAACAATGCGCAAGGAAGATTAGCACACCACGTGCTAGTATGTATTATTGATAAATATGCCTGTATCCATATTTAGCTTGTATTCCTGTAGACTTGCTAGACACCGTGCTAAAACAAGGTTTCAATCTCACAGCTCTATTTTAAAGTGTTTCCCCAACAATAGTACCTTACGGCGCTTGTACATTGTATCATACTGCCTCCTGCACTGTCTATTCCTCAGGCTCATCATCCGAAACTTGCTAAAATGATTGTAAAATCTCATTGTCCACAACCTCGCTCTCCATGTCCACAGGATGTGAGGGCGGGTGTTCAAACCCGACGAAGTCTTGGTCATCAACAATTCTCGGTGCTGACATGGACTGATTTAGTGCAGTCATCAGCCTGGCAGCGCTTGCCTCCCCCATGTGCAATGCAATACCCGATGCTGCCACTAACTAATTTGGTGCATCCGTCCGCTTGGCAGCGCTTGCCTCCCCCGTGTGCCTTGCAATACGCAGTACTGCTCTGCAGCTGACGGTGCAGTCATCAGCCTGCGCCGCTTTGCCTCCCATGCGTGCAATGCAATACTCGGTGCTGCCTACAGCTGATTTGGTACAGCCATCAGCCTGGCAGCGCTTGCCTCCCCCGTGTGTTATGCAACAACCGGAGCTGCCTTGGGCTAAGTTGGTGCAGCCATCAGCATGGCAGCGCTTGCCTCCCCCGTGTGCAATGCAATACCCGGTGCTGCCTCTAGCTGATTTGGTGCAGCCGTCAGCCTGGCAGCGCTTGCCTCCCCCGTGTGCCTTGCAATACTTGGTGCTGCCTCTAGCTGCATTGGTGCAGCCGTCAGCCTGGCAGCGCTTGCCTCCCCCGTGTGCAATGCAATACTCGGTGTTGCCTCTAGCTGTTACGGTGCAACCCTCAGCCTGGCAACGCTTGCCCCCTCCGTGCGCAACGCAATACACGGTGCTACCTTGGGGTGCTTTGGTGCAGCCATCAGCCTGGCAGCGCTTGCCTCCCCCGTGGGCAAGGCAATACTTGGTGCTGCCTCTAGTTGTTACGGTGCAGCCATCAGCCTGGCAACGCTTGCCTCCCCCGTGGGCAAAGCAATACCCGGTGCTGCCTTGGGCTGATTTGGTGCAGCCATCAGCCTGGCAGCGCTTGCCCCCCCCGTGGGCAAAGCAATACCCGGTGCTGCCTTGCAGCTAGTTTGGTGCAGTCATCAGCGTGGCAGCGCTTGCCTCCCCCATGTGCCTTGCAATACTCCGTGCTGCCTATGGCTGATTTAGTGCAGTCATCAGCCTGGCAGCTTGCCTCCCGTGCGCAAGACAATACCCGTGGCCGCCCGCAGCTAGTTTGGTGCAGTCATCAGCCTGGCAGCGCTTTGCCTCCTGTGTGCAAGACAATACTCCGTGCTGCCTGCAGCTGGTTTGGTGCAGCCGTCAGCCTGGCAGCGCTTGCCTCCCCCATGTGCAATACAATACTCAGTGCTGCCTCTAGCTAATTTGGTGCAGCTGCCAGCCTGGCAGAGCTTGCCTTTAATGTGTGCAACGCAATACTCCGAGCTGCCTATAGCTGCTTTGGTGCAGTCATCAGCCTGGCAGCGCTTGCCTCCCCCGTGTACAATGCAATACTCCGTGCTGCCTATAGCTGATTTGGTGCAGCCGTCAGCCTGGCAGCGCTTGCCTCCCCCGTGTCCAAAGCAATACCTGGTGCTGCCTGCAGCTGACCTGGTGCAGTGGTTAGCCTGGCAGAGCTTGATCTTGGCGCTTCCTAGATCTGTTATAGTGCAGGCGTCAGCCTGGCAGGGTCTGTCTTCTATTTGTGCCGCGCAAAACTCAGTGCTCTCAGCAGCTGATGTACAACGAGCAGCGAGCGGTGCAGCCTCCGTGCATGGCGTAGCATTTCCTGCGACTTCCGCAATGTCCTCAGGCAGCGTCAGAGCGGCTGCGACGCCAGCTGGGGCCGTAGGAGCTCCAGATCTCACTTCTGCTGCAAAGTTTTCCGCCACAGCTGCTAGAAGGTCCGGCACGGCAGCCTCTGTCGGTCGCTTGTCGTCCGCCTTGTGGTTCTCATCCGCGGAAGTTACCTCCACGGAGGCCCTCAGTGCCCCCCCCGAAACAACTTGCTGTCGGGGAACACTACCGAGGGTGGCTGCCATAGGGTTGGCAGGAGCTGCTGTTGGGTCATGTGGGAGGTACCAGTGTTTGACGGCTGGTACAGCTGCCAACGCCCGATCGTTCAAGTGATCACCACGGTCATCACTCGTCGTGGCGGCCACTGCGTGGCCATCCACATCTGTGGTGCCATCGGCCATGGCCAAGGGAGGCTGAAGCGTGGAAACATCGAATCGGCAAACTGGTGGCTTGACGACGAAGATGCCGGCAGTGTTGACAGAGCCTCCTGTGGCAGTTGGTGGTCACGGGTGAGCTTCGATGGCCGCTCATCACCTCTTCAAGGGTGCTCAGGCAGGACAACACTCTTGCAGGGAGCTCAGCAGTGACCGGCAGCAGGTAACTCTCCCCACACCCGCCTAGCAGGGCGTGAGAGAGGGGTCAGCGTGGAGGGAGCGCTCGCGACGCACCTGCTGCTTGGGGCTCCATGTCACCCTCGAGCGCGCTCGAAGGCGGAGCTTGGGCGGCCGCCGTTACCACATGCGCCCACTCTTCGATCCCTGCCTCCTCCTCCGATACCGGCTGAGAGCACACGCCCCCTTCCCACCCCGGCAGTCAAGATAGTACCGACCTCCGTCTTCCCCAATATGAATGCCACGTCAGGGTGACGCATCGGGTTTGCGAGGACGGACCGCAGTGGGAAGGAGCTTTGGGCACAGCTGGCGCCACGTCAGCTCCTCTTCGTCGCCGTCCGTGTAGCGTACTATGAAGAGGTGCCCGACAAGGGAGTGTGAGCGGCAGCCCATAACGCGGCCAACATACCAACCGTAATCAGCGAAGAAGCTGAGGAGCTGGCGCCCGCGCAGCTTGTCGGGGCCGTGCTCCAGGTCAGCGCCCTGCACCGCCAGACATCGAAACCCAAAGAAGTCGTCATCTTGTAGCTCTAAGGGTGAAATTTGAACCTACAGCTTCATAAGCGTCGCACAGGCGTTATGCGGGCTTGATACCGGCGATCGGCGGGGCGGAACTGGCGGCAGCTAAGAGCCAAGCCCAACGTCGAAATGTCTCGTAGAAGTGAGTGGCGCCGCAAAAGTGGCAGACGCACACGTGGCAAAGATCTCCCAAGAGGCCTCTGCTGGGACACCATCACAGGAGCCTCCAACAGAGGGCGAGTCGCGATGCTCAACTACACCTGCACTCCTTGCGGTGCTGGTTGGTTTCCAAAGGAAGGCAGCCGAGCTAAAACTCCCGAAAAAACGATTAAAGCTCCGCAAGAAGCATCCCTTTCTCGAGGCAGATGTCAGAAGGCAAGGAAGCTTTGGCCAGGTTTCGAGTTGGTGGGAAGACTGTGGCGGCTGTGCGCGCACTGGAGCGCTGTGCCACACGGAGCCGGGGCACCTGCAGTGACAGCACAGACTCCACAAGGGCTGCACCTGAGGGTGCCGTACAATACATTGACCGGGCACCTGCAGTGATAGCACCGAATGTGCACGGGGCTTCTACCGGGAGCGCTCTGCGACGAGGGGAACGAACCCGAGGCTGCCTCCGATGCATCGGGAGAGAGGTAGACGACGCTCACTTGATGGCTGCAACCTCCCTGCATAGATGCACAGTTGGGACAAACGAGTGAGAAAGTAATATTCACACAAGTTATTAATGTGTGAGCATGGCATCTGACATATGGCTCTGTGCAAACACTCCTCTCAGAACTATGTTTAACTCTTAGAAACTATTCATTTACGGTGTGCAGGACTCATGCTTGGGAGATGCTGGTGCCCTTGACTGGGCCCAGAGCAGGGATCACGACCGTGGACAGTCGGGGGTCGACAGAGAGGGCGAAGCTGATCTTCTTAGCTGCTGAACATCATTTGAGCCCAACGTACAACTATGGAGACCGCGGGATGGTTGGAAACTGCCTGTACCTGCCCTTCGCAAAGGCCGCAAGTGAACTGCCTCCAGTATCGTTTGAACAACTGGCTCGTCCTCCACCAGTGGAGTTCAAGAACCACAATACTCGATAACGACAGCTGGCAGCGAGCACAATACTCGACGACAAAGAGGAGCAGATACTCAAGGCCATCGATTATACTAAAGGATCACGTGCGCTGGAGTGTGAGCAGTGCTGACTTCAGGTGAATATGGCTCCGAAGTATGTTTTTTTGTGCTGGCTCGTGATGATCATTGGGGACACTAGGAACCTGAACCTACCTGTGGCTATATATTGTCCATGGAACCAAGCCAACCGAAGTGGAACGCTCAAGCTAAAGATGGCACAGTAATATACCCGGAGCAGCTTTATCGAGTGGTTAGCAGTACTTAAGTTGAGAAACATGCAGCTGCCCCCTGCAGTTGAACTTTGTACTTTCAAGAGGTTGGACGCGGAGAACACTATGTGGAAGACAGGGGGTCAAATCCAACCCCCCCCCTCCCCCCCCCTGGGATTGAGAACCTCGTAGCATACCTTGCCGGGGCATTTATTTTTATATTTGGGTTGGGGTCGGCGGGCTCAAACCCATAGCATATGACACCCTTGGGGGAGGGTGTGACTGGAGGGATAGCGGTTTGCATAGGCCGGACAGGGGGTAATCATAGAGACGCCATCGCGCGATCGATTCAGATTCGGGCGTTTGCACCACTGTAAATTCCGTGCCCGCGCGGAATGTTTTCACTTGCAACTCATTTCCAGAAATTTCAGCTTTTCCGAGGGCTGCAAAATGGCAGTTGTGCGTTGCGTCACTATCTGAGTTTTTTTGCAAGGGCATTCAGCGGTCATGGATAGTTCTTTTTTATTACCATGCGATTCAGCATCAATTTTCAAAAGTGAGTTCAGAGGTCTGAGTCAAATTCACGGGGAGCCCAATCTTGCCCCCCCCCCACTGTAAGGGGGGGGGCACAGTGGGTCTCCTGTCTGTCACCCCTCAGCCCGAGATGTCACCAGTGTCCGTTGTCACAGTTGTCAGTGTGCTATAAAACACTCAACTAAGTATTTTATATCATCTTAGTATCCGAGAACACCCGCCCCTGCGAGACTGTTCTGCTTCCACGCACCCGACATATATATATCCATATATATATTTCTTGCTTCTTGTCAAGTTATCGACCACGACTTGTGGGTGTTCGTTTTGGTTACTTTTGGTCCTTGGAGCGCAACCGACCCTCCTTGAAATCCCGACCGCCGCCTAGGCAGCTGTTTAGTCCTCACGACAGCAACTACATCCCGACCCCGGCCACCGTTTAAGATCGCGGCCGCGACCAGTTTTTATCACCAAACCGAAAGCAAATTGGGCTACAGTTGTGCCCTACCGCTTTTACGCATTTTCGACCATTCCCGACTACGTGCTTCCAGCTATGGTGTCCAACCGGCGAAGCCCTCGACCTGTGGTAGAGTCTCCCCGCTCCGCGCGTGCCGCCGCGGCTGCGTCTGCGTGGCACCCCTGCAGGTTCCGCACTCCCTGGCTCTGCGGCCCCTTCTCCTCAGAGGGGTTCTCGGACGCCGGGTCAAGATCCCGATCCGGTGGTGCGCATGTCCGCGCTCATCAGCAAGCCGACGTTCATCTCGCTGGATGCCACCTCCGCCGATTTTCATCGAGATGCCTCGGTCTGGGAGTCCACCCCGGTCCGCGCATCACAGCAGTACGAGTACATCGAGCGCTTGGACTACGCCTTCACCTACGGTGAGGAGCTCGTGAAGGTCCTCCGCTCCCATGGCTTCAAACCGCAGAAGGGCTACACGGTCGACGGCCCTGACTCTGACTACTACGTAGGTTGGCGTAAACGCGGGCGACGTTTAGCCGTGACCCCCCCCAAATACGTTTAAACGTACGTTTAGTCGTGGGGGGGTGCACGTTACATACTTAAGCCCACGTTACATACTTAAGCGAGTGAGAGCCCTGAGAGGTGACACGTGACAATCGAAAATTGAAAATTCGACTGTCACAAAGTCTTCCAAACCCAAGAGTTATTGTAGACATTAGACGACACTAGAGCAGCTGAGCAGTCGGGCAGCACGGCACAAGCGCACAACCGTGACTTACCCGCCTAATATCTACAGTAGTAATTAGTGTAATGTCTGAAAACAACAAGAAGTCATGCGAGAACACGGCGTTCGTATGGTGGTTGGTACGCGTGGTCAAGAACCCCATCACAGGGGAACTTCACCCGCCAGGATACTGTCAGGGTTATGACCGATGACATATGTGTCATACATGTCATACGTGTCATACCTGTCATCCATGTCATGTCATGTCATGTCATATATTATTATGACAGTCGACAGTATGGTCGATCATGACTGTACAGGTCGAGTCGCGTCATACATTTATGACAGTCGTCAGTACGGTCGACGATGACTGTACATGTCGCCAGATGATTATGTCACATCATCAGGCATCCCTGTCATCGAGAGTTCGTACTCCGAACTCGAAGATGATAGAGCAAAGATACATCTTGTCGATTCTTCAAGAACCATCTTTCGCTTTAGCATGCACGGAACATGCATGCACAGCACGAACGAACTAGTCGTTTATACAATGCTGGTCGTTCAACCTACGTCTCGGGTTCACAACCCAATGGCGGTACCATCTAAGATGATGGGAGACGTAGGTACTTAAGTGAGGAAGCGTTGTGCTTCAGCAGTTCTGGATTCATAGACTGCACTCACAAACCCGCACATACGTTCACTTGTGTAAGCTGTTCAACTGCACAGTGATTATTGATAATATTGAATATTATAACAGGGCTTGCATAGCTCAGCCCTTAAGAGTGGTATTCTAAAAGTCGTCAAGGCGCGACACTCGAGAACTCAAGTGGGTGCAGTGATAGAAGCGTAGCATACTTAATATTGTTCGCAGGTTTGCAGGAGGGCGCATATACGACAGCGTTCGCAAATACTGAATATCTACAAACCGAACAATAAATACGCTCGAATATCGACAGCGCATAAATTGCGCGAGGAGATTTTCCGCAGCGCACTTGCACAACAGCTGATCGCACACATACGCGATAAGGTGTGCATATGGCATATATCGGCGCAACAATGAAATGTACACGATAAATGGTTCACGGATATATGCATGTTCGCGGATGCGATGAATTGTCGGCGGAATCGTTTCCGCGCGGTAGAATCATCAGCGCAGTATCGCAATTTTTATGATTGCACTGAATGGCTTTTATACGGCTTCATACATGCATACTGCGCGATTGTTACTAAATTGCAGATGGCAGCATGCGCGATGTTCGCATACTGCGCGATTGTTACTAAATTGCAGATGGCAGCATGCGCGATGTTCGCATACTGCGCGATTGTTACTAAATTGCAGATGGCAGCATGCGCGATGTTCGCATACTGCGCGATTGTTACTAAATTGCAGATGGCAGCATGCGCGATGTTCGCATACTGCGCGATTGTTACTAAATTGCAGATGGCAGCATGCGCGATGGTCGCATACTGCGCGATGGTCACATATTTGCAGAAGTTGATCGCAGCATGCGCGCGCTCACATGAATCACGTTTGAAAAATATGCTGTATCATATGCTAATGAATGGCGACGACAATTCATACTTGTCATCAGCAGCGCACTCACATTTGTATACAACATACATCAGCGATTTTTGCAAATCATCTTTACGCACTGTTTACAATCACTGCGTGCAATGATTTATGGCCTGTCAGCATAATATATACCTTTCATGATTTCATAAATTGCGAGGAATGCTCGATGGCAGCACAATGATCTATGCACAACATGTGTGTGCAGATCAGCACACACACATATACACTCATTTCACTTACAGCAATCATTAATACACAGTGCATATACTTCTATATCATGCACACATTTTGTTCTGAATGATTGCAGTGTTGTAAATGTTACATACTTTATTATATTGAACAGCTTGATCACGATAACAGCTGTATTAAATAGAGCATAAGCATATTGCAGTGAATGCTAAACTATATTAGAATCCATGTTGCAAAGGGTGCCTGACAGTAATCATAACACCATAATAAGTTTGTCGTGCCCTGGTGGAGCCGAGATGCTCTCCAGGTAACACGTACATTCTATGGTGGATTATTTGAAGGAATGCTCACCTGAGCTTCATGTGAAATTTATCAGCAACTCATATCGTAATGAGATTATCATGGAATTACAACAATCCCTAAACTATATATATCATGTTAGATATAATCAGTACGTGGTATGCTGACAATCTGCATGATAAGCTGTTAGGATATTGTGATATCCATAAAGATCTTGCAAAGTGTGTGTAAGTAAACACACACACACACAAGTACTAATCAGCAGTACTATACACTGCACAAACACTAGCATTCATTATACATTGACATTCACTGACACAGAGTGAATATACCAATAACAATGTATACAATAATGTAGATAACATCCAGTAAACACATGTGCGTACTGGATGTCAGCGATGGCGATAGTAATGGTAACAGGATTAAACAACATGCTGTAGGGCTGGATGGAGAATATCTCCAGACCCGAAGGCAGTATCAGTGCTCAATATGCAGCTGGTAACTGCTGAGCACTGCCATATTCACTATCGCTGGAGCAACATCAAAATCTACATTGCATTATGACAGTTGATGCAGAACTGATCACTCACATGCATGTACCAACTCAGATCAGCAACCATACATGAATTGACAAAAGGTGGTTATGGACGTACATATACACAAACATTGTGTTGTGTAAAAACTGCTTAGATTACATCTAGCAGTGTCCAGATGTATTTGAACATAGAGATATCACTTGATATACTCGTTGTATACATCCAAATATATCTTAGGATCTGACACAACTGTGAATTCATTTACAGTTGATATATCTTAAATATCACCAGAGAGTGCATTTGCCTCCATGGGTTTAAATCAGTAAAACCCGGAAATGTGATCAACCACAGATGTTGATATGCAGCATAATTCACTTTTATGCCATGAAATTTGTCATGTGCAAAGGAAAAGTGATTTGCAGTGTTTCTGTACTTTGCAGTCCACACACACACAGAGATATGTATATATATATATATATATACATAAAGCCAAAAACGGCCAAAATAGGTAAAATCCGTTTGCGATAGATTTGAAAATTGAAAATCGGACCCTATTTTATTTGATAATATGATTTTATACCTATTGAGGTATGAGAAAATCATAATGACACATGTCATATTTCGTGTAACACCCTAGATATTAGGTGTGTAATATGTAGGGGTAAACATATTGGCTGTAACGAAAAATCGGTCAAAATGCTGTACGTGTAATCTTTTGCAAATTCGGGATTGATTTTTTTTGCTATAATGGATATTTATCTATCAAATAACAATTCCTGAAAAACATAACACGTGTAACACCCTGTAACACCCTAATATTTGAATGTGTGTGTGAGGGGTATAACGTACCCTATGAAAATCACCTAACATTCACTTAGGTATTGAATGCAGTTTTGCCTAAAAATCTTGGCAAAATCGTTATACTGCTTATTTTTTACCAGTATTAGGGTTACTGATAGCAAGTAACAACCTAAACACTGTATTGGGTAATAGGGCCACTGTAACCACACATGCCCTAAAATACTGCCATTATTTGGAAAAACTTCGTTTTTTGGCATTATTATATCATGCTAAATCATCATAGACATGATAATACTATGGGCAACAACCCTAAAACTGTAGGGCAACAACCCTAAAACTGCATGAGCTGCTTCCTATAAGGACTGCAAGCTATAAGCTATAAGGTATATAAATAACTGACTGCCTATGTTTTCACACTTCCTCAAGGGGGGAAGAAGGTGGATAGGATTCACACATATCCGTTTCATATTCCGATCTGGTGATTTCTGATGGATTGCTTTTGATAAAATCACTGCATCCACAAATAACGTTGAAATCTATACAACTTTGAATCCACCATCACTAATAAAGTGTAAATTCGGATGGGAAACTATATTCCAATGACTATAAGTTGACTCTTGCTCAGCATTTACATTCTTGAGTAAGTTTGGAATGCTGAACTATATATATAACATATAACCTGATACCATGCTTAATTGCATTTCTTGGATCAGAAGATATAGTTATATAATGTATATATATATATATATCCCACCTGATACACTTTGGCATTATAGCCGTATATAAGAGTGGGAAGGACAAGTGCATCGCTGTAAGACTGGTTGATATAGTCCCAGTGTTGAAGGCAGAATTTGGCACCCGAATAACGGCTAATAACTGTTGGTGACCACCATGCAAGACCTTCCAAGCATAACTCTTTTGTCCTGAGATGCAAGTGAATTGTTCATATATGTTGACATCACATAAAAGCATTCTGATAAAAACCCTATATATTCATGTGAGATGTCGTCACTACAATGACATGGGTTTTTGAATCGTCGAAATAAGTATAACTCCGATGAATTCATTAGTACAGAATAAGCTGTTGAGATTATTCTCCGGCTGGATTGCAATCATTCACAATCCCTGTACATTCCGGTGACAAAATATTGCACTGGACTGATCACCATATTGGTATAATCTGTGATATATAAGTCACCAGAGAAAGCATTGAAATCAGCACAATGCTGTCTAGACTCACAAAGATGAGTAATATGTATTCTCAGATGTAATAATAGAGGCACAATGTGACCTACGCTAAAATCGCGTATGCTCGGGCACTGTATTGTGACCTGCGCTAAGATCGTGTATGCATGGACACAACATGACTCGTGCCAATGACGTGGACATATTTTTTGCCACGACATCACATCTGAAATCAATAAATCACTCAGAGAGAAGGTGTTGACATCAGTATAGCACCATTATACATATAGTCATGAGGATTTTAAAGAAGACATAGTCTCTCCGATATTGACAAACATGGTACATATATATATATATATCCATGCTCTCTGATCATATATTGATATCCCACAGCATACGATGATGGTAATAGCAAGCCACTTCGCCGCTGGAGGGTAGTGTTGTATATACACAGCACATGCTTGGGTACTATATGACCCATGCTAATGACGTGGATTCGGGCTGCATCCCAAGAACTGCGATGCACCTTTGGTGCAAGGGGCTGCAACCCGAGAACTGCTATCCAGCTTCATAGAAAGCTTCCACGTCATCACATAGAGGTCGGACCTCTGTTGTATTTGAACGGCGCTTGACAACCGCCTAGCAATACACTTCCTTGAGGGGGGAAGATGGTAAGCTAAAAATACAACTAAAAACCAAATAAATAATAAAGACAAAATATAAAATAAAACAATTAAGTTGCATCATCGTTTTTGTTTTGGTAAGCCTGACTATATACAGTCAAACCATGCAGAACTCCATGAAAGTTGACACATACATCAACCATGACATTCATATGAGCTTGATTTTGAAGACCTAGACATTATATACATCCAGTCTAGCATATATCCAGACTAGAATTGTATATTGACACGGTGCAAGCACTATGGCCTCTGCCACCGATGATCATTGAAAAGGGCAACCATTTTTAATATTTCATACATATCATCTGATAGTATCATTAAAGGTGTCAAGAGTACTCAATGCAATATGCAGGCTACAGCCTGAGTACAACATCTAGAAAGGTCAAAGCCACTGAGCTGATCAATGCAGCATAAATGCTAGCTACCTTAAAGGTTATACAATAAACCTATTGCCCTTATGTCTTGATATGTATCCGTGTATTGGCATCTCTTTGAGGTAATTATGCCTACTGAATGAGCCATACCAACCATCTTGTCTTCATTGATCATTACATATCTGATCATATCGCCATTGAGCAAAGCCTATTCTGTGAGATTATATATCACGAGGCATTTCATTAGTGCACATTATACAATTGAAGTGCAACAAAGATCATCAGCTCTATATCACACCAAAAGGTTGAGTTGTTGTCAATTGATTTTTTAGACACCATTTCTCAAAGGTCTATTCATCATAAAGGACAGAGTCTGTGCAATCATGGCTATTCAGCCTCAGACATAGCTGCATAGCTATATAGCTTATGACCCAGCCGTTGTTGAGCAGCCTCCACGCTATATGGCTGAAAAATTGCAAGTAATCTCTTCGGTCATTCTTGGGCATAGAGCACTCTAGCACAGCCAATCCAGGATGTTTTTCCCAAAATTCTCTTCGAATTATTCATATCTTCTATGTGTCATGTGAAACAACCAATATACCATCCTATGATGAAAGTCATCTCCTTCAGTGGTGATTTTGCATAATAACTTTCTTGCTGTTTATTTTCTTCTCATGCTGCAGGTCTGCTGCATCCCTGTGTGATTCGTCCTAGATGAAAGAACAAGACAAGTTGAAGCCAGTTTTGCTTTTGGATGAAGAAAGCTCAGAAGAAGAAGTTACCAGCAAGTTTCGTAGCCGGTACAACGTTCCGGATGAAAAAGTAGCAAAGAGGCGCTTGCAGAATAAGAAAAACGCTGAGCGCGATGCCAAAAGACGTAAGAAACAATGTCCAGAGTGGATGTTGGACAGTCAATGGTAGCTTTAGCTAGAAAAGTACATTAGATTCAGATTCTGAACATTTTAGTGGACTTGAATGCACTCAAATTCGTACTAAGTTGCAATTGTCCAAAGTTTTATTCTGACATCACTATTTATTTGTGGAATAGCATACAATGGTATAAGCCATCCACATATAGATTGACATCATATTTGAAATTTCATATTATTTTGTCACATAAGATAAGCATGCTTCATTGAGGAATAAAGACTCTTTGAAAGCTCATTCGGGAATGTATAGAAATTTGTTGCCTCATCCATTAGGCCACGAAGTCTTGGAAAACCTGCAATCTGCAAACGGTCTCCAAGCACAGTTCATCCTCATTTTGGAAAGTGACAGAAATTTTATAGTCATAAAACAAGTCACAATTCTATCGGATTGAAATGACACATTCATCATTCATATTTCTTTATCATAACAAGTCTCTGAATAGTGTCTGCCCAAAAATAAATGGGCACCATTGAGATAAGTGATCATGTGCTGAAGAATATACACATATCACTAGGCAATGCCATGTTCTATTCATAAAGAAATGACATGTCAGCCATCCATCAACTACGAAAATACAACTCGTAGTAAGTTGTCGTCATTAAGACACTTCTTGATTGACTCTCCATTAGCTTCGATACCAAAGTTAACTTCGGTACTGATTTCTTTGTTCATCATGACAATCATTATCCAGAACCATTGTCTAAGTTGGGTACACTATAGTGACCCTGAACTGACAAAGTATGTGGGCTGCAACCCAACAACTGCATTTGACATCATCTGGCATTTGCCACATTCAAAAACGTCAGGCATATTGCCAATATGACGTAGAGAGAATCAATGTTCAGATTGACATTGTTACCTCTAAAGCATTCGATGAGTAATCTCAGTCTGATTCTCTATCAAACCATTTTTTCACATAACATAATGATTGAATAACATCCTCCATCACCATCTGATTGGTTTGATACATCTCTTTTTGCGAGGGGGAGGAAGAGTATAGATTCATTCATTTTTTATACAGCTGCCACGACATGATTTACATCATTGTGATTTTGCTTGGAAAATTAAAAATCTTATCAAAAGTTCCAGCATCTGTGTATAGCAGCCATAAAGTTGATGACACGGTACATCATGCCGATTGAAACATCAAATGAAGTCTTATTTGACTTATTGACACATAAAGTTCATTATGAAGAAATCATAGATGCATATTTCTCCGGCTCTATCATATTATATGAAGGGCACTGACATGGAGAACGATGGTTTTTCAAATGTGAATAAGCTATATTGTAAGCTTACGACCATCACTTTGACGTCAACAGCCTGAGATGCTGATTGTCGAAATTCAAGAGTTGAAGGATTCGATGAATCAACCTTGATACATGTGTTTTGATTGATAAATTGTTGATCCATGGTTTCTCCCCAAATCTAGAGAAGCTGGCACACAAGTTGTTGCCAATGTCTTAAGGAAAGCATCTGAGCAAAGGATTGCCAGTTGTGCCATCAGGCATCGAATTTCATAGACAGCAAAGCCGAGTGAGTAAATCCGCCACTCTAGCTATTTGCCCGTCATTCCTTCCAGGTTCATGACAAGAGACAATTCATCAAAGTCATACACCAATGCATAAGTCGCATGCATGGTTGCACAGTTTATATCCGAATGCCATTCCATCAAGGTTAAGCATCTTGACAGTAACACTGGCCAACCAAAAGCCTTCCTGTCTTTGGATATTTTGAGCACTCTCATTTCCAGCTCTTTGGACTAGGAAGCATCATGACTGTGCCTCGCCAGGACGCTAATCCTCAAAGCCGCACACTTGAGGCGAGCTTTATGAGACAGTGACCTTTGGCTTGTGGGGCGTCAACCCCTTATCAAATCCTGAACACTTGTTAACACCTGGATAAATTTATCATGATGCAACTTAAGTGGGATTATAAGTTCCACATAATCATATTGTTTACGTATGCTGAAGGCATAACTGCCGCATATGATCACAATAGGTCGCAGCTTCTATAACATTGTGGCTTCTGAGTCAAAAGCTGATAGCCAATGACTTTTGCCAATAAATGCCGACCTAAAAATAATCAGGCCGTGGAAACATATACCCAAGAGGTTTTCATCCATCGGTCGTATAAATATATCAGGGCTGCATCCCAAGAACTGCAGGGCTGCATCCCAAGAACTGCGATGCATCTTCGGTGCAATGGGCTGCAACCCGAGAACTGCAGGGTTATATCCCTAACATTTTTTACCCTGCATCAAATTGATATGACAGGAGCAGGAATTGATCCTTCCTTGCTAAGGTGTAGTGAGCCTTGTATAAATCATACCCTTACACAGATACGCATATGCGGGTACCAATATCTGTGAAAAAACTGCTAAATGCTACCTTTGCCAAAACCGTGGTTTGTCATCGGATTCTTGGCCAGTCATCCGAAGCTACCGGAGATATTGACTGAGGTAGAAGGAGTTGTGATCCTAAGTTGTGCTTGACAAACATAACTAAATAAATTTCACATTAGTACGTGGCGAATCCATTCTCACTCATCGCGATAGATGTTCGTCAAAGCGTGCGTACTGGACAAAAATATTGAGGAGTTGAGCAGACCGGTTAAGGATTATAAATCCAATTCCGTTAAGCAGGGCCACTCCGTTTGCATTAAAACAAGCCCCTTTGTTCGTTTATTATCGAAATCGGGCTCCCCATCACCGCCTAGGATCCTCCAAAGTTGCTTAAGGAGGGGAGGAAGAGTTGGGTGCACTATATTAGGCCGAGAATCGTTCGAATATAATTCGTTATAATCGTGGGATCATCGATCGCGCAAAGGCGACGACGGCTAGCGCAAATAATCCGTAACGTAGACTTCGGATGCTTTGAATCGTCTAGCACATACATGATAACGTGTGGATCAATCAGTAATCCAGCGTAGGATTGTATCGCGAAAACGCTCTTCATTGAACCTTGGAACGTCACTCAACGATACGATTTCCGGAAAGGTGGGCTGCATCCTAAGGACTGCATGGCAAAATGCCTAAGGTGAGGGACTAAAGTGGACTCAGTTCCCCCCAATAACCTAAAAACACCATGAGGGACGCCTCAAATCGGTGTAAGAAGACGTTCGTATGGTGGTTGGTACGCGTGGTCAAGAACCCCATCACAGGGGAACTTCACCCGCCAGGATACAAAGGTTCCCCGAAAGATAGGTGCAATTGTCCGTGTTGCTCCAAAGTGCTAGCTGCCCAGACCCAACGCATTCTTGCTCACATCGGCCAAAAACGCGGGATAGGAGTAGATATCTGTGCCGGTGCGGGTGGCCGGCGTGAAGGCGAGAGCGAAAGTGAGCATTCCGACCGGAAATGTTAATGTTATTCGCGAATTACAGTATAGTGAATTAGTGATTATCCATTTATCCTACATACTCAAAAATCTCAAATCGATCTAATAAACGTCAACGTTTAGTCGTGACCCCCCCCCAATACGTTTAAACGTACGTTTAGTCGTGGGGGGGTTAGGCGTTTACGCCAACCTAGGACTCCGAGACCGACTTCGCCGTCCTTCTTGGTAATCTTCGCCACGTGTTGTCCCCCATCTCCCACTACGAGTACGACAAGCTCTTCGACCTCGAGCACGAGTACCTCGAGTACCACTGGTCCCTGAACGAGCTCATTTTCATCATCCTCAAGGGCGTCCTCCACGGCACGGCTCTGGCTCTCTACCAGGAGTCCGCTCGAGTTCACCCGCGCGATGGACGTCGCGCTTTACAGCGCCTTCGCTACCACGTCGAGGCCGCCACAGACCCCGACACTTTCCGCTTCTGGACGAAGCTGCGGGACACCAAGATTGACGAGACCGCCGACCCCGCCCCGCAGCTTACGGTTCTCCGCGTCCTGGGCGACAAGCATCAACGACTTCATCCCGGCTACGACGACGCTGGACGTGTACAGGACCTCCAGCACGTCCTCAGCCGGTCGGCGGCGAGCTCCCCGCACGTGTCTCCACTTTATCTATTAGTGCTACGTGAGCTCGCCGCTGGTCACAGGTTCACATTCTCCACCCTCGCCCTCCGCATTGCCACGGTATGGCAGAGCGAGGGGCACCTCTCCCGCCTTGCCCTTTCTCCATCTTCGGGCGCTGGTGGTGGCAAGGCGCGGGCAGACGGAGCCGGTGGTGCCACGTTCAACTCCGTGCGCACACGCGGCAGCGTCGTCAAGCCCGTTGGACATTGGAAGCCGGCCCAGAACCCCCGCATCCCCTACTTGATGTGGGAGGGGGTCGGCTACCCTTGCGTCACGTGCTTCCGCCTTTGGGGCATCACCGATGGCCACCTCACCACAGAGGGGGTGTGCCCTTACTCGTGCACCGCGTCATTTGCGCCTTCCAGGGCGCCACCTGATGCGCCAACGGCTCCGAAGCGCCCTACGGTCGCTGCCTGGGCTCGGCCCGCCGGTGGTGTGCCGCCTGCCACGGACCCCGGTCCCCCGGCGGCCCGTGGCTCGCCTTCACTGCAACATGCGGCCGTGGACGACGATGGCGACGATGAGCCGGCCGCGTTCCCGTTCCGCCCTTTGCTCGATCGTGACGGGCCGGAGCCCATGCCCGACACCTCCGTGGACGACGGTGACGCCGATTGGCCGGCTCTCCGCTCTGTTCCGTGGATCCCGCCTTTCCAGGGTGCATCAACAATTCAACATCCCGGTCGGCGGCGAAGCAAGACTAATCACCGCAGCACAACTCAGCATTGACCCTTCTCCATGCCTGCACGGTTTGTGATGATCCTCGAGGGACCTGAGTTCTTTAGATTGACTTAGCAGTGGACTTTCAGACATCTTGGGATGGCGCATGCCGGATTGCTCGAGCCGGTTTGGCTCCTAGACCCTGCAGTGCTCCTGCCTCTTTGCCTGGTGACACCTCAAACCCACGGGGTGAGGTGGTGTCACGGGGAGCCCAATCTTTCCCCCCCACTGTAAGGGGGGGGGGCACAGTGGGTCTCCTGTATGTCACCCCTCAGCCCGAGATGTCACCAGTGTCCGTTGTCACAGTTGTCAGTGTGCTATAAAACACTCGACTAAGTATTTTATATCATCTTAGTATCCGAGAACACCCGCCCCTGCGAGACTGTTCTGCTTCCACGCACCCGACATATATATATCCATATATATAGTTCTTGCTTCTTGTCACAAATCCTGCTCAGAAAAATTAGAAAAATTGTCATTTGACCGAAATGAGGTCATCCCAGCAGTCACATCGGCCCGCACGCGGTTGCCAACCATTGGGGGTGACCTCAGCTTTGTTCCTGACTAGGTTTTGCACCGGTAGGCCCATAAACTCAGATAGTGACGCCAATCAATCATGCATGGGTGCCTCACCGCCGAGGCCTCCTTTGGCCCGGCGCCATTCTTTCTTTCGCATTTGAGCGGGATCACGTATGTAAAGTTAGAAAACTTTACATACGTGACCCAGAAAGGTTATTTGAGCGTTTACACGCTTACATAACCTCCCAATATTGCTGTTTTTAAGCATCCCGCTCACCTCCGAAATGCGAAGCGCCTCAAGTCATCTTCGCATTTCGTTGGCGTTCCTCCGATTGACAGTGCGTCACTTCGCAGGCGCAACACCAACCCGTCATAGTAAATATCTAATATGTATATGATCTCATTAAAATAAAGGTCGCTTCGCATACAAGCTGGGCTGTAAGCGAAACCCGCTGAAAAACTGGTTTCGTGAGCCTGAAGCAAGGGTCGGAATCGATTTGTGATTTTGCAATGTAATTGTCCGATTAATCGATTATTGGTATCGAATCGATTTGGATTTGAGTCGTACAATTATGATTAATCGTGATAACTACTCTCAAATTCGCAAAACTCGCCACTCGTTAAGGGCGAAACAATTAGTAGACAATCAAATCGATTTCAACAAATGTAACAATTATGATTGTTGATAATCGATTACAAAAATAAAACCGATTTTAAATAACCTTGGCCTGAAGCAACGTCGCGTTGAAACAGCAACGCACGGTGCAAATCTCGAGTTCCGGGAGACCTACCCGAAATCGAGAGCTCAAGAGCATCCAATTTCAGATGGACCAATGGGAAACGGGGACTTTTTCTGGACAGATCCAGCTTTGCCCTGAAAGCGGAAATTTTGAGCAGGAGCTTGATGAAGATCGAAAGAATCGATCATGCAATAAAAAATGCACATGCTTCCTTAACACCGTAAATCTTTGAAAAAAACAAAATGAAAATGCCACGCGCGCGCAGTGGGCGAAACGCCCGAATCGATGCGGGTCAAAATAGGGGTATAAAACAGCGAAAATGGCGGTCTTCCCCTCGGAATCACATACGGGTGCTATATATATTCTTCATCAGGGTGATCTAACGGTCATTTCGATACCCTAGAATTCACAATCGGACGACTTCGATTTTTCGAGTGGCGTCTCTAGTAATCATGACCTCGCGCTGGTCGCGCAAGGTGCAATTTGGCCCCAAATTGGGTATTTGAGCGTCGGTTGGATTCGCGATGTTGGACACCGCAAGATCGTGCGGTCCTTACTGGACCGATACAGTCGCATTTTGCATTCGCTTCTGATTTCGGATCTTTGAATTTCATATTCTGAATTTCTGAATAATTAATATACTCAATACTGAGACGTGAACATCATTTCTGAATATGACGTGAGTATGGCGTGAGTATGACGTGAATATGATATTCGTACGAAATAATATGAAATGTCACAGATTGCCTCGCTTGTCGTCCAACGCAACGTGTCGTATTTTCTAACCTCGTAAAGTGAAAACTCGAAATTTTCGAGCTTGTAACTTGTAACATGTTGAGCGCAAGTTGAGTGACAAATGACGTGATGAGCTCCGCGACCTGCTGATGTTTTTTCCGACGCTGGCGGCAGACACGTTCTTCATTAGTGCCCAGCTGCCCATGCTTCCATGCTTTTTGGGATGCTTCCTGCCTTTGCAGACAGTCATGTATGAGGGGAACAGACTCGTGTAGATCGTTCCGAAGGCGTTGCCTTACTCATCGACGTAAATGTTTTAGTATTGTGACGAGGGCCGTCCGCCTACCATTTCCCATAGCATATGAAGCCGGGGGAGGGGGGCAGGATATTGCAAAGGGCGAACAAGGGGTACCCTGGTAGCCTGGAAAAGTGCCACGGTCCTGTATGGCTATTCTTGTTTAGCACGGCTATTCTTGAACAGTACTTTTCAGCATGCATTCCAGCCGTGCACATGTGATTTTATCTTCCCTAGGGAAATCTTCAAGCATTCAAGACCTTGAACTAAGAGATCACAAATTTGGGGATATCTGCATAAAAGCTTATTACTTCGTAATTAGTACATCGCAAAAGTTTGCGCGTTAAAATTCATAACATGCAGCTTGAGTCACTCTCCACAGACAGCCCTTGCAAATTGCACAAGCCTTTCAGGTATCAACATCTTCAATCATTCAGAACATGGGCAGCCACCTGGCCAACAACAAGTAGGAAATATTTGGAGCGGAACATCGGAGAGTTGAGTAACCGTACATAATTAACCATATAAAATGTTCACTCCAGTTCTATGCTTTACACAGTCAACACATTGTAGACACCTATGTGAAAGTGCATATCGTCAACAGATAACAAATTTACTCCATGTCACCCTTGGACGCCTGGGATGCAGAGCGCTGGGCACGCTTCTTGGCAAGGGATTCCGAGCGGCGTTCCTTCTGCTCCTTGATGCGCATCTGTTCCCAACAGCAGGTAATATTTAGGGAGTGCCTCTGCTTTCGCACGCTTGAAACTCACTGGAGACTGGCTCTGCAGGCAAAATAACAGTTTGAACTGCAACAGCCGGACGAGAAGAAACTTTGAACCACTGCAAAATCACTATTACAGCAAAACGGGAGGACTCACGGCAAGCAGCTTCTGGTATTCAGCAGACTCGGTCTTCTTCTTGGTGATGCGAGCCTTCTTCACTGAGGCACGGTGCCTCTTGCGCTGGAGGCAAAGAGGAGTCACAAGACGCTGGATCTTGGGCGCCTGCAGCAGAGGATTCCCTTAGAAAGACGTGGCAAGATAAAGTGTGCTGTATTTGCACGGCTAGCTTAGCTAAATTCTGGAAGCTGATAAAGGAAATCAACTCGCGTGAAGGCAGGTTACAGGTGAAGAATCAGAAAACAAATTCATCTTACATGGAACATTCCGTGCCGACACGGAAAGGCTCGTAGATCGACAGGTATGCTCGGGCCGGTTAAAAGCAACAAAAAACAAAAGAAAAGCGTTGGTGAAAATGTCGATTGACTTTTCCGGAGCATGTGTAAAAAGTGAAAAACAATACCTTGCTGTGCTTCTTTCCGGAGGTCTTAGACTCGAAAGAACGACGGTAGGTGTTCACGTACTTGCGTACGTCATCGTCCTTGGTCAAGTTAAACAACTTGCGGATCTTGGAGGCACGCTTGGGGCCGCGCATACGAGGGCACTCAGTGTCAGTGAGGCCGGGAAGCTCGTTGTCACCTGAACGAAGGCACCTTCGACCTTAGCTGTGATTAAAGCGTTGGCGCAACCGGAATCGTAAAACGGAGAGTAAAGCGGACGGTTCGGGTGGAAATTCTTGCGGGGCACACACAGCGTTCTTCCGGCGGCTGACTTTTTTTGTGTAACAGGCGGGCTCTCACCCTGCTTGACCATAATCAAGTTGAGCACAGCGAGATCGGAGGACACCACGCAACCGCGGCAGGCCTTACGACGGCGCTCGCCATCGCGGCGACCGTGGCCACGGAAGCCCGAGGTGCCCCTGCAATGCAATGCGAATTCGGAAATGATAAATGAAGTTTACACCGTCGAGGACGGATGATAGGCAAGCACATAGTTCCACAAGAGATTCTTCCATGCCTTCCAAAGTATGAAAGTGTGTAACCTAAAGTGGTCCCAACACTTGCTGTAATAGGATGCCCTCACTGTGTGGTGGAGCGATAATAAACTCGTGGGGCAAAACAGAATGTTGGCGACGCAGTGAGCAAGAAAATAAGGGTGTTCGGATGTTAGATGCTAGCTTGATCAAAAGAAAACAGACCTGCTCATCAAGAGCTTGACGCGATCAGGCACCAACACACCCTGCTTCATGGCGAAACCTTGCTTGTCATTGCCACCCTTGATTTTGAAGATGTAGCCCTTGAACTCCTGTAAGGACGAAAGTCGTTGTTAACTCGAGGCGCGTGTGCTCCGACTTTCTTCAGCAAACAATTCCGATCCACATGAGACGTCAACTACATTGAGTATTTGGGTACGCACATCGCCAAGAGAATCTCCCTCAACCTCTTGGGAGATACGCTTGTCGAAGAACGCACGGCTGCCGCACCCCTCCCGCCCGCAATGCAGCAGTGAGCACAAAAAACACGGACAGCACAAATGCACAAATACGAAAGCACCAACGAAGATCCCACAACTCACAAACAAAAAGGACTCAACAGTTTAAGCTCAAGAGCGCCTAAGTCGACAAGTTTCAGTCGGTACGCCGTGCGCAGTCACAGCACTGCGGTAGGGCGTTCAAAACTCACAGCTTTTGGTCGTCATCGATCTGGACCTTTTTCTGCGCCCCGGTCTTGGGGTTGGCAATATTGAGCTGCAAAATGAAAGTAAGGCACAAATATTAGAAAAGGCACCTCCTGAAAAACCATGCGCCTCACATATTTTTAGGTTTAATGCTTTGCCCGTATCGAAGGGTCTTTGAGAGATGCGAAGCCCGGAAAATCAGCAAGGGTGTGAAAATCTCCTGAAATTACTCATGCAACTACAACACACAAATATATCAATACATGGGTCTAATATATATCGGCAATAGCATTACTAACCTTCATGTTGTGCAGATGAAGGCTAGAGCTTCGAGTGCACCTAAGGGAAAAGGACGAAAGGCGGCGTGTGTGCAAAACATATGCGACGATTAGGCGACGACATGTTCCAGACCCTCTCTGTCTCGGTCTCAGGCTCTCAGCTTGCCTCCACCGAAGGATGACCGGTATAAAGCAGAAATCCATCGATTTCGTGGTAATCGAACGGCAAGAGATATAAATCGCGTAACAGAAGGGGGTGGGAAGTAATAAATTATTATTGTAATGATGAAGAATAATAATGAAAGGGATTGGTATAAACTACTCTGGAACCCGAGTCTCCGGACCGAAATAGCGCGAATATTACTTAGGGTTTGTAACGCAGATTGAGCTTATGGGCGTCCGGAGACCGTTTAGACGAGCTCCACAATCATCAAGTAACGCAGCCCTCGAATCGAATCGCGGGTAGCCGCGCGAAGCGCGGCTCGTCTAAACTCTGGGGACGAGAGTAGGTATAAACATTAACATGTATGTCTAATAATTAATATTATAATTGTGATATAAAAGGCAAATGGCGAAAGAGCTGTGAGATGACATGACATGACAATGACAATGACAATGACAATGACAATGACAATGACAATGACAATGACGATGACAATGACAATGACAATGACAATGACAATGACAATGACAATGACAACAATGACAATGACAATGACAATGACAATGACAATGACAATGACAATCACAATCACAATGACAATGACAATGACGATGACAATGACGATGACAATGACAATGACAATGCCAATGACAATGACAATGACATGACCATACGGCAACGTGTCTCCAATTTTAATCATGTAATTTACGTATAATCTATGACGGACATGACTGTGACATAATTGACCAAGAATCTGAATGCGGCGATCGCGAGCCTTGCTTTTCCTTCAGAACCTTCCTGGTTCTTGCCGTCCAGATTTCTAGAATTCAAAACTTCAAAAGCGGGCATGTCGCGAGCCGCTATGAAGTATTTTTTTCGCGCACTTCGCGAGGTCGAGAGTCTTCGGCCCGTTTACCATAGCCTAAAAAGGCGTCAACGGGTCGCTGAATGGTGTCCGTTTTTTGCCACGTTGTGAGAACACACACAGTGAAGCACTACTAACAGGGTGCTACGCTCGCAAATGTCAACCGTGAAACTGTGAAGCTATACACAAGATAATACGAAGTGATATAGCTTCCTCACGGGTAGACCGATTTACCCCCCCACTATAAAGTGGGGGGGCCTGTCTCCTGTTGTCCCCCTTCGGAGAGGAGTGTCACACGCAGCATCAGTCATCGGTAGCTCGGAACACACAGAAGCATAAAGCTCTCTAAGCCTTTTATGTTATTATCTTAGTATTCCGAAAGCAAGTGTTCACTGACTGCCATTCTGTGATAGATATATATCTGACTATATATATATATCCCCCACCAGCCAGAGAATCACTCTTCTCATCAGGTTACGGGTCACCACTTCTTTTGGTGGCATTTTCTTTTTGGAGTTCCTAATTTCCGTCTCGCCGAACGTACCGGTCACCAGAGATTCGTCACCTTATCGACTACCACGTCTTCACGGACTTCACCACGTCGTGATTTTTTCTCGCGGCTAATCATTTTGACAACAGATTCGTTTCCTCATCAACGACCACTTTACAATTAACAACAGATTCGTGTCCTTATTCGCGACCATAACACAACACCTCTTCTACGAAACCGCGCGCGGTCAGCTGTGCTTTTCGTACGACCAACTGGCTGGTCGTACGCCGTTTTTGACCTTACCTCCGCTTTCCCCGTGAAATTTGACCCCGATTTCACTTTTCCATCACTCGATTTGGTTAATTTTACGGAAAGTTACGTCGACACCAAGAACCCAAACGCACTCTCGACTTTCTGGCCAGCAGCACCGCTCCTGGCGGGAAGACCGTTTGCCGCACGACGTTTTTGACTTCACCGACGTTTTCCTTGCGAGAATCTACCCCAATTTGACCCTTTCATCGTTTGATTTGCTTAATTTTACGAAAAGTTAGCTTTTCGCTTGGGAACCCTAGCTTTGGGTTCGCGGATTCTGCAGTCAGCGGTCAGTGGTCGGCGACCATGTCCACTGGACCTCAGCGTGCACGTATGGCCGCTGTTCGTTCAGCGTTGATCTCTCTTCGAGTACATCGGCAACATCCTACCATTGGCTATGGTCTGGTGGTGTCTGGTGGTGTTTGCGCACCAGACACCAAGCTCGAGTCCATCGCGCTCACCATCGACAACGAGTGCTTTGACTATTTCGACCTCATCCCTCCCCTTCCCTCACCTTCACCTTGTGCGCCCCTTGGTCACCATCTGGTGGTGTCTGGTGGTGTTGTCACGCCCACTTCACCCTTCACCATCATCCCTTTCGAGCCTTTCCCCATGAGCTCAACCACATCCCTTCACCGCATTTTCCACCTTCCACCTCCTCACCCTTTCTTCGTCGGTGCATTCGCTCTGGTGGTGCCAGGCCGCTTTGGGCCTTGGCACCGCACGGGCATTGGCTGAACATCGTCTTCCTTACGCTCGACGTCCTCTGTCATCGAGAACGTCGCCGCCGCCTGCTCCAGAGCCCAAACCCTGATTCACTAGACAATTCTGTGTAGCCCTCTGTTTCAATCTAAGCAGCATGAACTAGCGCCGGCGGATGCCCATCTAGCTGAGTTGAAACAGGCTCCTTAGATTTCTTGCTGTGGGATGGCCGGCAGGCCTATTGACACTGCTCCCTGTTTCCACCTCTCTCCTTCTGGAGGAGGTGGTGTCACGGGTAGACCGATTTACCCCCCCACTATAAAGTGGGGGGGCCTGTCTCCTGTTGTCCCCCTTCGGAGAGGAGTGTCACACGCAGCATCAGTCATCGGTAGCTCGGAACACACAGAAGCATAAAACTCTCTAAGCCTTTTATGTTATTATCTTAGTATTCCGAAAGCAAGTGTTCACTGACTGCCATTCTGTGATAGATATATATCTGACTATATATATATATCCCCCACCAGCCAGAGAATCACTCTTCTCATCACTTCCGCTGAAAGAATGTGATGACAACCCCTAGGAAGTCAGGTGTGGAAATGACAGATGCTAGAATGAACTGTCTGACTACCGAAGTCGATATCGGAGATGGCGCTGATGACAGTGAAGTAGTCATAGTAGTCGAGCCGTATCGGTGATGACACAAATGACTATGACACTGTCGGCGTGCCAAATCCATCACACCACCTCGAGCGAGGTGGGCAGACCAGAATGCATACACTCATACCAATCTCCAGTCCAGACCAGAAAGAACCACAATCATGTCTGCCAGGGCCGAAAACCCCAATAAGCTGGACAAAGTCCACACGGTCCTGGCAGACCTATCAACTCCCTGTCTCTAGTGCCACTCCTCCACCGGGGGAACAATGTGTTGTTGTGCCCTGAAGGCAAGGCACGGTATCGGTTGGTTCTAGGTGGTATTAGTTTTTTCCGATAAGTCAAAAATAAGTATTAGTCGATACCGATATCCAATTTTTTTAATTAGTCGATACCGATATGCCATCCTAAGCTATTAACCGATACCAATATTAGGAGAACAGGTATCAGTCGATTGCGATATTGTGATAGGTGCACAAATAGGTATCGAGTAATACCAATAAACTAATATATCGATATATCGGACTTATTCCGATAATTATTGTTCTATGCAAATGCTGGACTCTAGCACTCTACATTATAATAACAAAGTAGTCTAATTCATCGCTGCCATAAGTGCGTGCTCTATGGTACCCTCTTTTAGACACTTTCTAAGGTCACTATGCATTTGGCCGCAGGCGCTAAATGCACGCTCCACACCTGCTGTACTAGCAGGCGCAGCCAGGAATTGCCTCGCCATCTTGGCCATGTGTGGGAGGTTTTTAGCAGCAGCTTTCCACCATACTAGAGGGTCCGTATGCTTTGTTGCTGCAGGCGGTGCCATGTACTTTTCAAATTCATCTTCAGCCCTTTCCGCCACTATGAGCTCACCCACTTCATCATCCTCACTGTCACTATCTAAAAAGCTGGCCACAGTCGTCACGGTTCTCACGATATTTTAATTGACAAATGAGACAATTGGTCCGAAACACCCACTCGAGTTACGTTTTTATGGGGTGGCAAGGGGCGGATCGATACTTCGATGGGTCCGAAAATCACACACGCATTCCGTAAGTCGATGAAACCTTAACGCCATAGGAGAATGGCAATATGGACGAATGAAAGCAGAGTGGAGTGCGATCCAAAGATCGATGCCGATTTTCCGATTTTCCGATATTATTTCCGATATGTCATGGATTTGGTACCAGTTGATACCGATAAGTGCAAACGTGGCATTAGTCGATTGCAATATTCGTCCTCAACCTATTAGTCGATACCAATAGTACGCAATGCAGTATTAGTCGATAGCGATATTCCGATACCGACATAAAAAGGTATCGATTGATAGCGATATTACCGATATATCGATATATCAGTTATCGGCAGTTATCGATACCGTGCCTTGCCTGAAGGTCCGCACACCGCGGTGTCATGCAGCCGGATGCTTCGTCAGGGATATGACAAGGAGTACCCGAAGGCAGGTCCAGGTCACCCCATCACCGTCAGACTTACAGACAAGGGAAGATGTAGGGAGGGTCACAGCTGGTGGAGGCAGAGGCTCTCACGTACGAGACAGGTGCCGGTCACGGGTCCCCGAAGGGTACATAAGGTTGTAAGAGTCAAGGTACGGCATGCAGCATTCACATAACAGGTCTTGTGCATGCTTGCTAAACCTCTAGGCTAACTGTCAAACTATCAGCTGGTTGTATTCCATAGATATGTATTCAAAACCAAATCATAAAGTACCTGCAACAAAGTACCTGCAAGGCATAGTCAGATACAAAACCCAAAACATGACAAAACAGAGTATTAGGGCTGATAAGCGAGCCCTCAGTATATCAATAATAAGCTGGTGTTTATTGAACAGTAAACACGCATGCGACGTATGAGCGGGGATGAGTACAGGCTTCTGTGAGAAGATCCTGCTCTAGCACAATGCTAGCTCATATACCAGATGTCTCCCATCGCATAGATGGTACCGCCATTGGGTTGTGAACCCGAGACATTGGTTGAACGACCAGTATAGGCAGAACGAATGATGCGTTCGCCCTAATATACTGCGCATGCTTGTTCCGCACATGCTAGAAGCGAAGATGATTTCTTGTTTGTACTTCAAGATTGTATCTCGCTTCGCCATCTTCGAGTTCGACGCACGAACTCTCGATGATAGGTATCATTCAAGTCTTTCCTTGAATAATGACAGATGATGTGACTTATCATCTCGATGACATGTACAGTCATAGTCGACCGCACTGACGACTGTCTGTCATTATAATATATGACATGACTCGACATGACATGACATGGTATGACATGTCTGACAGGTATGACACGTATGACATGTATGACACATGTGTCATCGGCCATAACCCTGACAGATCTCCCCTCTTAAAAGAGTTGTGACCTCACAATGGGCATACCTTTGTATATGTCTTTGATGTCTTTGTTGTTGTTGCGTCTTGCTGGTACCAGTCTTCTTACACCGATTTGAGGCGTCCCTCGTGGTGTTTTTAGGTTATTGGGGGGAACTGAGTCCACTTTAGTCCCTCACCTTAGGCATTAGCCTTACAGTTCTTAGGATGTAGCCCCCTTTGAATTGCGTATCGTATTTCACAGTGACGATTCAAGGTTCAATGAATTGCGTTTCGTGATACATATTGACGCTGGATTACTGATTGATCCACACGTATCGTGCGTCATAGTGACGATTCAAAGTATCCGAGGTTTACGTTACGGATTATTTGCGAGGAAGACAGATACGCTGTCCGGCTAAGCTCGCTCGGAGACAAACTGATAATCATATAACTTGTGTCTGGCCGAAGCTTTATGCTCTCGGAAACCCAGACAGTGAAACGATGACTGTACTACTGTACTGTACTACTGTACAGTACAGTGCTAGGATGTCACGGACACGAGACGGAAGCAGGGTCAGGCTAGGGGCTAGTCAGAGCCCATAATAACCAAGCCTAAACCCGAAGTCCAGCACACCACCCCTGGGTGTGACTACCTAGCAAGGCAGGTACAGGGTATACAGCCACGTGATAATTAACAAACACCTACGTGCAACTCGGTGGAAACCGATCACTTCTAGCTGGGTGCCGGGGTCTTGACCCGGTCATCCCACTACTGGGCTAAAGCTAATCAAGCTGCCAGGATGATTGACTAGAAACTCAGCCACTTTGAAGCTGGTCAGCAGAGCTGAGTTCAGCGGTTGGGATGTAAACACAGAGTAATCCCGAATTGAATTGCAGACTGTCTTTTTGAAATTGAGCACCACCAGGCCCAAGTGGGCAAGGCGGTTCCACAGCAGAAAGTAAATCAACTGAAGAACCCATACAAGCAGACCCCAATGGCGGTTTGAACATTGAAGAAAGAGATAAAAGAACTCGATCGTCTGGCGGCCATTCACGGATGTCCAGAGAGCCAAGTGGCGGATCCGAAGCAATTTGATCTCCAGTAGACCGATGGACGGTGACTCCGGGCTCAACCAGGCCCCTGTCACCACCGCCCACGGCAACCAGAGATGCCGTAGCACTGGCCAGCAGAGAGCAACAGAGCATCGAGGACATAAATGCACACCGGAGAAAACTTGGCGGCGCCCGTGGACGGTACATCGGAGCTGCTAGTGGCGATGCCCCCCTGTCAGAGTCATGCTCAAGAGTGCCGAAGGAGTCAAAAGCCACTTGCTGCCCGCCGTCAGAGTCATTGTCAGAGCCTTGGTCGTTGTCAGAGATTTCAGAGCCAATGTCAGAAGCCTCAATCCTCATGCCAGCAAACAGCGGAGCCGGTGCAGAGTCGCCAAGCTGGAGCGATGGGACAGAACCAGGCAAGCCGAGAGAGCCAGGGACAGCCACTGGTGGGTCATGAGCCGTAGGCACACCACCAGCCACGAGTGCAGAGGGATCCCGAACCGCAGGCGGTGGCGGAATCGAACCCCGTGCACCCGAGTGGAATGTGGCTAGAGGAAAGTGAGCCACGCCGTCATCGTCAGCCGCCGCATCCTGAGCGGAAGCCGCCGCATCCTGAAAGTGCCGCAGAGACGTGGGCTCAGCCGTCACAAAAGAATGCGCCGACAGCTCGCACACCTCTGGGCGACCCTCCATCGTGCAGAGCGACTCGAAGGCGTGCTCATCTCCCGCGTCATAGAAACGCTGGAAACGAACAGCCAAGCAGTCAGTCTCGTAGTCTTCAACCGCACTACAATAGTGGGCAGAGTGAAGACCGCCGTTGGGGCATTCAGCATGCCAGTGCTTCAAACCACTTTGTGCACACACCGCATTCTGGCAGTGGGGCACGAAGGCACCACTCTTCTTGTCAAATGAGACAGGAGGAGCGGTGCCAAGCGGTTTAACACCAGCACGATGAAGCTTGGCAGCAGAGCGGGTAAGGTGCTTGCCCGCAGGCGGAGGCCCTTCCCGCTTCTGCCGCTTCAGGTCACGAATGTCCTGTTGCATGCGCTCCAGCTGCTTCTGCAGACTGGACAACGCCGCAGCCAGGTCAGACGCGCCATCGCCGAATGACAGAGCAGAGACAGGGGCGTCAGAGACTTTCAGGCCGTGGCGGAACTGCTCCCGCACACGAGCCTGAATAGTCAGGAGAGACACGCCCTGCCGCTGGTCAGCTCGAGCCAGAGAGTTAGCCAAATCACGGTACAGCCACGAATCTCCGAGAGCCTTCAGAAACTGCCGCTTCACCGCGTCCTCTGGCAAGTTGTGGGAACGCTGAACGTCCCTCAACAGGCCATTGAACTCGCGGATGCCACGGTCAGGATCTTTGCTGCTGGGGATGCGGACCGCCAGCAGCAACTCAAAAGAGTCAAAGGGTTCCGAACGTTCCTGGAGCATGCGCACCACCTCAAGGGCAGCGCGCTTGCCATCTCCAGGAACGTCGGACCCAGAGGCCTCAAGCCAGTCACGGGCAGGTGAGCCAGGGCGAGCCAGAAATGTCAGAGCCGAGAGCAACAACTCATTTGCCTCATGCCTAGCCTCAACTGCCATGTCAGTCAAGTCAAACAGGGGAGCAAACGCCGACGACTGGAGCACAAACTGCGCGCGAAGCTCATGCATCAATTGTGAAAAAATGTCCACAGCGTCTGCCTCTGTTCCCGCAAAGCGCTCCGATTTGTCCCCAAGGATTTTAGTGGCAACGGTTTTGGCAACCTTTCTGTCGAAATTGTCACGTGCCAACTGTTTACATTTGTCCAAAACTTCCCTCGCAGCTGCTGTGGTCGGAGCTGGCAGCTGCGGCGTGTGTGGTGTTGCAGCGTGTTGCGCACCAACGTCATCAAAGATCGTTTCTAATCTACGGACGCGAGACCGCGTCACTCTATTCGTTGAGGTAACCATGATGGAGAGACAGGGGAGAAGGTTGAGCTAAACAGGGAGATGGTGTAAGAACGCTTACAGCGGCCAGATAGTTTGTAGAAGTCTCAGACGTACAGATCAAAATTCACAGGTCGTGAGCGGAACCATGAGAGCGGCCAAAATCAGTCACGTGTGGAACGACCTCGCCGGAGCCAGCGGCGCACGAAACAGATTAACCCTCGCTGCGACGATGCTTCCGTAAAACAAAAATAATCCGTCACGAACTGATCTCCTGCGCAGCGAAGGCGAGCACAATGCGTGCCGCCATCACTGCCAAGTCAAAAGGCCATACCGTAAGAGTAATTCACCACCGCCCAAGTGGGCGCTCAACCCCTCCTACGTCCTACTTAGCCGAACATGGCAACAGCAAGGCGCTGTGCCATCATCAGAATCACCGGAAAGCCGGCGCGGCCTATAACCTGCGAGGAAGACAGATACGCTGTCCGGCTAAGCTCGCTCGGAGACAAACTGATAATCATATAACTTGTGTCTGGCCGAAGCTTTATGCTCTCGGAAACCCAGACAGTGAAACGATGACTGTACTACTGTACTGTACTACTGTACAGTACAGTGCTAGGATGTCACGGACACGAGCCGGAAGCAGGGTCAGGCTAGGGGCTAGTCAGAGCCCATAATAACCAAGCCTAAACCCGAAGTCCAGCATTATTTGCGCTAGCCGTCGTCGCTTTTGCGAACGATGATCCCACGATTTAACGATTTATAATCGCACGATTCTCGGCCTGATATAATGCACCCAACCCTTCCTCCCCTCCTTAAGCTACTTTGGAGGATCATAGGCGGCAACGGGGAGCCCGTGTTTGTTTCCGGAGTTATTTCACCGGGGGCTTGTTTTAATGCAAACAGAGTGGCCCTGCTTAACGGGATTGGATTTATAATCCTTTACCCGGTCTGCTCACTCTTGATTATTGGTCCAGTACGCACGCTTTGACGAACATCTATCGCGATGAGTGAGAGTGGATTCGCCACGTACTAATGTGAAATTTATTTAGTTATGTTTGTCAAGCATAACTTAGGATCACAACTCCGTCTACCTCAGTCGATGTCTCCGGTAGCTTCGGATGACTGGCCACAGAAACCGATGACAAACCACGGTCTTGGCAAAGGCAGCATTAGCAGTTTTTCACAGATATCGGTACCCGCATATGCGTATATGTGTAAGGGTATGATTTATACAAGGCTCACTACACCTTAGCAAGGAAGGATCAATTCCTGCTCCTGTCATATCAATTTGATGCAGGGTAAAAAAATGTTAGGGATATAACCCTGCAGTTCTCGGGTTGCAGCCCATTGCACCGAAGGTGTATCGCAGTCTTTGGGATGCAGCCCTGCAGTTCTTGGGATGCAGCCCTGATTATATACGACCGATCGACGAACGACTTGGGTACATGTTTCCACGGCCTGATTATTATTAGGTCGGCAATTTATTGGCAAAAGTCATCGGCTATCAGCTTTTGACTCAGAAGCCACAATGTTATAGAAGCTGCGACCTATTGTGACCATATGCGGCAGTTATGCCTTTAGCATACGTAGACAATATGATTATATGGAACTTATAATCCCACTTAAGTTGCATCATGATAAATTTATCCAAGTGTGTACAAGTATTCAGGATTTGATAAGGGGTTGACGCCCCACAAGCCAAAGCGTCACTGTCTCATAAGGCTCGTCACAAGTGTGCGGCTTTGAGGATCAGCGTTCCGGCGAGGCACAGGCATGATGCTTCCTTGACTATGATGGAGCTGGAAATGAGAATGCTCAAGATACCCGAAGACAAGAAGGCTTTTTGTTGGCCAGAGTTGCTGTCTAGATGCTTAACCTCGATGGGATGGCATTCGGATACAAACTGTGCAACCATGCATGTGACTTATGCATTGGTGTATGACTTTGATGAATTGTCTCTTGTCATGAACCTGGAAGGAATGACGGCGAAATAGCTAGAGTGGCGGATTTACTCACTCGGCTTTGCTGTTATGGAATTCGATGCCTGTTGGCATTACTGGCAATCCTTTGCTCAGATGTTTTCCTTAAGACATTGGCAACAACTTGTGTGCCAGCCTTTCTAGATTTGGGGAGAAACCATGGATCAACAATTCATCAATCAAAACACATGTTACCAAGTAGGTTGATTCAACGAATCCTTCAACTCTTGAATTTCGACAATCAGCATCTTAGGCTGTTGACGTCAAAGTGATGGTCGTAAGCTTACAATATAGCTTATTCACATTTGAAAAACCATCGTTCTCCTATGCCAGTGCCCTTCATATAATATGATAGAGCCGGAGAAATATGCATCTATGATTTCTTCATAATGAACTTCATGTGTCAGTAAGTCAAATAAGACTTCATTTGATGCTTCAATCGGCATGATGTACCGTGTCATCAACTTTATGGCTGCTATATACAGATGCTGGAACTTTTGATAAGATTTTTAATTTTCCAAGCAAAATCACAATGATGTAAATCAATATGTGGCAAGCAGCTGTATGAAGAATGAATGAATCTATACTCCTTCCTCCCCCTTTTAAAAAGAGGTGTATCAAACCAATCAGATGGTGATGGAGAATGCTATTCAATCATTATGTTATGTGAAAATGTTTTGATAGAAAATCAGACTAAGATTACTCATCGAATGCTTTCGAAGTAACAATGTCAATATGAACACCGATTCTCTCTACATCTGGAATTCGGCGTTCAGTTCTGAATGCGTAATCGACTGTTCCCCGTTCCCCCCCGTTGCGGAGCGCTCGTGTAACAAAGACGACACGTCACGATCCCCGTTCATGCATCGCCTGAGAGCGTGCTCATAACGATGGTGATGATCCGCGATCCGCGTTCTCGTTTCGCTTTGGATCGTAAACCGTCATCGGAAATCCCGAACGCACTGCACCGTTTCTTCGCGTTCCAGTAATCGATGACATCAGAAATGTCAATGACATCAGATGTCAGCAGAAATGTCACTGGCGCGCCATGGCGCATGGACACAGTATCGTGAGCTCTTGACTTCCCATTTAGTCTTACGTGCGTCTCCGAAGTTTGAAAGCACGGAGCCGAAAACCACACTGCAAACTCTGATTAGATCAGCCTAAATAATTTGATTGTATTGTGTTGCTAGTATAAAATAGTTTCTGATATTTTCGCGTACCGTATATTTTCCGCAGGTGGTTGGTCATTGCGTGGTCGCCGCAAGCAAGATGCGTTTGGTGTTTACGTAACCCACACACCCACGCACTTTGTCGCTTGCCCAAAACTATGATTTACCCCATAATTTTCGAACGAAATTTTGAGAGTAGATCCCGCCTGCGCACCTATTTTCCTTTCGTAATTCACTTACAGTGTTCGCAATTTGAAGTCCATGAGCACGTTTGAAAATGGTCCATGGCCGTTGGTCACCCACGGAATGAGCGGACACCATTCCCGCCAGGTGCGCTCACAACCTTTTAGCATGATCGGAAAGGTGCATCTACCTGCGCACCTTGATTCATTGTGATATCCTGAAGGGCAGGTGAGTTGGTATAGGGACGCTCGACATTTGATGTGGGGCTAGGAGCTCCCACGTTACGTGATGATTAAGTGATTTTTAAGTACTTGTTTTGTGTGCGTTATCTGCCTTTAGGCTAGCTAGTTGGAAAATGTGCTTTCAAATTGAATTCTTCGATAGAATTTTACAAGTGTGTGTGCCTGTTTGCATGTTTTTACTGGATCGTGAAAAACTGGGCCTTTTCAGCTTCTAAAAAGGCCCAGTCTAAGTTCCAAGTGTCGCAACTCAAAATTGCATAACAACCGCCCCATGGCTCTTGGCGAGGAGGCGGGATATAAATATCCGACGCACCGATCCCAGTTACCACCCCAATTGCTTTTGGGCTCTGGTGGTGTGGAAACACTGGGAATCTAAGGTATGTCTCCATGCTTTCCGTAGCATGTCTTTTGCAGTCATTGCTACTACAGTTAGTAGCAGTGCAACTTGTAGCGCGATTTGCACTTGCATAAATAGCGAGTATCGTGATATAGGTGCTTGTAGTTTTTAAGGTCCGACGATGCGAACTTTGTTTTAGATAGACAGTTCGCTCAAATGAGGCTGGGAGTGCGTTAGCCTTCGGCACGCCCTGGGGTGAAACCCAACCCAGCCAATTTAAGGTACGCTCTTGTCCTTGTTTGAGCTTTTTATTGCATCGCACTTGGTTTAGTCTTTCTTTTAATTAAGAGAGTCGGGTGTGTGCCGGGATAGTGACGGCAGGGAGCTTTTCACTTGTTCAACGACTCGATGAGGGATGGCCTTGCATAGTCAACACAGGTATATGCCTCGTGACAAGTTGCTCGAATAGTATGCAATTATGATTTTGCTAGACTAGTTTGCACTTAAATAAACTTGCTTTCAATTGTCCTGTCGGCACAATTTGCTGGTTAGTATTTCTTGCACAGTCACACGATTTTAGATTTTAATAAGAATCGTGTAAGGCATCAAACTGCATCTGTCCTTCACAAAAAAACCTGAATGCCTAGGACAGCAACATCGCTCCTTGCCTTCACTGTAGGTAGAACCTAGAGTTCCTCAGTCTAAATATGCGATTCAGTGGGGAGGACACTGTTATCGTGCAATCCTTTGTGCCTGAACCAGCTCGCGGGAACCATTGCGATTGAACTGCTGTGCCTAGGACAACAACATCGCTCCTTGCCTTCACTGTAGGTAGAACCTAGAGTTCCTCAGTCTAAATATGCGATTCAGTGGGGAGGACACTGTTATTGTGCAATCCTTTGTGCCTGAACCAGCTCGCAGCTCGCGGTGGAACCATTGCGATTGAACTGCTGGGTAATAGTTAGGCGAACTGGGCCGGATTCCCTTTAGGTAATCCTTCCCCACTTAGAGTGGTGGTTTATTTTTTATTTTCTTTATTTTCTTTTTATCAAACTGTTTTGTTTTAATGTATAGACTTATTTTAGCTATTGACTTTTAGTATTCTATAACGAATATCAACTGTAAGCTCGGTTTTCACATAAGCTGTTTGCATATTTTATTTGGTCGGTGCAAATCCTGCAACCCTATGAGAAATATTTCATTTAGCATAGGTATCAAAATATTACACCTCCTTTGTGGCGTTGCAAAAACGAACTCCCTTGGCCACACATTGGTGATTGCGCCATTGAAGGAACCATTGTGGTCACGCTTTCTACTCTTGTAGAAGAAGGCGCCTGCACCCTTGGTCTGCGGGTTTGTTTGGAGCGCCCTTGATCCGCGAGCAACAAGGTATTGGCCTTGTTGTGATGTATGGCATCTTGGGTTTGAGTAGGTCTGACACTCTTGTGTCTGTGACCACTTGTCTCCCGTGGCGCCACAAAGAGGTGTAATATTTTGATGCAAAAATAATTTTCCACATATGTGCTCCCGTGTTTTAGATCTTTTAGGATATGTGTGATTACTATAAAAGTATGGTATGGTACTGCGCACTTTCTGGTCTTACATAAGATCAAGATAAGCATGTTATTTTTCACTATGTTCTTTGAGGTTTTGGAACCAAGCCATTCTCACACAGCATGGGGTGTTGGGTATGGTAAGGCAGAAACTTCAAAGGAGCGGGACTGTGAAGAACGAACGTGCATTAAGGTAATTGTATTCGCTCTCATAACCTCACAACCCACACTCCGGACCACTCACTAAAAATTCATTACTCACTCTATCACTCTAACAACTAATCTCCTAAGTATTCCTAAGTATTCCTAAGAATCTCCTAAAAATCTCCTAAAAATCTCCTAAACATGTCATATGAACACATACTTAAGTATAAACTCGTACTGTATGTTAACATTGGGTTCTCCTAAAGTTGGGTAATTAGTGATTGGACGAGAGTATATATAAACTTGGTATAATTCAAAAGTTAGGAAAATGACACAATATAAACCGATGACACATTTAAATACGCAGCTATGTTATTGGTCCAATGTTTAGGAAACCCTAGGCATCGTGCTTTGCTATTGGCTAGATGTTTAGGAAAACCTAATATGTTGCTATTTTATTGGCCCGATGTTTAGGAAAACCTAATATGCTGCTATTTTATTGGCCCGATGTTTAGGAAACCCTAGGTATTGTGCTTTGCTATTGGCTAGAAGTTAACGAAAACCTAATATGCAGCTATGTTATTGGTCCAATGTTTAGGAAACCCTATGCACTGTGCTTTGCTATTGGCTAGATGTGTAGGGAAACCTAATATGCAGCTATGTTATTGGCCCAATGTTTAGGAAACCGTAGGCACTATGCTTTTCTATTGGCTAGATGTGTAGGGAAACCTAATATGCTGCTATTTTATTGGTCCAATGTTGGGGAAACCCTAGGCACAGTGTATTACAATTGGCTAGATGTTTAGGGAAGCCATTGGTCCATAAATACAGTATGAGAAAGTCCTACACAGGTCCACGCCGCATACAAGTATTAGGCTATTGTTCAGCAGTTCAGCCATGGTTCAGCCAATCAATGCTCTCTAGCTGGGTCAGGCGATGCTGGAAGCCGATGCACGACACGCGTGCCGCGCTAGGTAAAGTGAATCGGGTGGTCTCATTAGTAACAGCCCGTGCGTACTTGATGAAATAGGTGCATGACGTGGCAGTGTGTACTGCCAGGGAGATCTTGAAACATGGCCTTGGTGAGGATGGCGGCACATGGTACGATGAGCTCTACACAATCCTCCTTGTCCACCACTGTTATCCCTTGCTTTGTACGGTACTCGTCTTGGATTTCTCTGTACGCAACGACCCGTGCCAGGCGACACACCACCTGCTGTGTTGCAGAGTTTGTCACAAGGTAATACGCGAGGATTTGTGCGTAAGGGTAGCCTGGTGGTAGACCTAGCTCGCCGAAACCACTGACGGTACCAGTGAGGGAGACGTGGTGTGAGATTCGCTTCGTGGCTCGCATGTACTGGGAAGAATGCACCACCTCTGTGTTGAGGGACATCCTGAGGTACACCGTGATGTCACATTCCCCAGGCGATGCCTGCGCACAACTTGCCAACAGGCGATCAAGTTGCAGCCGCAGGTTGCATGGGAGAGTAGTGGGCAATATTTTCCTCCCTGTGCCCAGAAAATAGCAGGGCGCCTCGTCCTGTTTTGCCGCTGGATCCGTGGCAGCTCTGACGGTGGGTTTGGGAAACAACTTCTCCGCCAAGACATCCATGCTGCGCATATTCGGGTTTCTGAAGCGGTAGTCCTGTAGGGCATCTTCGTCACAAATAGCGTTCACGATAGCCTCCACTGGCTTTTGTTTCACCTTGGTATCCTTAACCACTCCCTTCAGACGCTGAATGGCACGCGCCACCCACAGCTCCAAGGCTGCACCGACCTCGCCCAAATAGTGTTCTTGCCGAAACAGATACACCACTGCCAGCCTCATGTTGTATGTGAGAAGTTTCAATATACCTGTGTTTTCCATGATGTTTGCATGCGCTCGGAGGTGATCGCGTGCTGCCGCTCTAGCTCCTTCCACCTCGGCAGTACTCCACCCCGCGTGAGTTCCCGAAGCTCGCACATAGTGAAGCACAGCTCTGCGCAGCTGCTGCCAAGCGTCCTCCATCACCATATTCCACTTGGCGAGTTGATCACCAATCACCAGAGGGCTGTAGTAGATGATCCAGTTCAGGACGTCCTCCATTGTGTACATGCCTGCCACACAACCAACCATCCAACTGGGCGATGTAGTATGTCCCATTATACACACTACAGGTCTCCGAGGCGTGGCACTCATGGCAACGTCAACTAATGCATGGTTTGCGATGTGCGTAGCGCACATCCCTGACAAGCCTCTCACCGAAATATTGCACAATGTCGTTGTACTTGCGGATGACGTCGTGTGGAGGCTTCACGAGCTTCGCCCGGGCTTGCATTTCGTCCAGAATCGTCTTGGGCAAACTGAAGGTCGCGTCGGGTACCCCTGGCACTTTGCCCAATAATAGCTTCCAGAATCTCTTCGCCAGCCCGTATAACACGCAGTGCCCGAAGGGGACTGCGTATTGAAGCATGGGATCAAAGTACGGGATCAACTCGAGCGCACCGCGCCCATGCCGTCCAGTCATTTTCGGGGCTTCCCCTCCATCGGTTCTAGATACCAACCCAGCATGCCCGTCTTTAGAAAGCATGAGGAGCTCTTCGTCCGCATACACCTCGGATTTCCCCTGCACCGTTGTCATTGTTAGCTTCACCGGCTTGGCATACCCCTTGAAATACATTCCCTTCCCGCCGGGACCGCTCGTCCCTTCGAACAGACTGTAGGCATCAGCCCGGTAGCTACCGACTCCCATAAACCGCCCCATTGTGATCCGCATCACCGAATCCGCGTGCACCATTCCCAAGAATACTTTAAGTTTGTAAGTTCTCTCCAGGAAACTGTCGTACACCTCAAACCCGTGCATTAGGCGTAGCAACTCGGCTTCAAATAGTGCCCATATCACCAGGGGGTTCTTCTCCTTTTGCCGGGGACCGCGTGTAAGCCACAGAACCCGATGCCACATATCACGTTGACGAAACTGCAACACATCCATTGCGACACCCATCCCACATCGCGTTGATCCACCGTACGCAATTGGTATTGATTTACAAAACAGCATTCGCATCACAGCAGGCCCTTCATTTCCAATGCGTACCAAGATGTGCAGATCCTCGCACTTTATCACGCCAGCACCCATGGAATATGACCTGGTCACAAAGAAAGCAGTTGTTATACTATATCCAGAAAAAGAATAAACACATCCATTCAGGTCGCAGCATCCGTGCTGCCACAAATACAACGAAAGCTGGGAAATCGAGGGTGATGGCGTCGCCATCGCACCCGATGTCCGAGTTCCATACTTGGGCGTCATCCGCGCCGGGAGAGAGTATCATCGAGCGGTGCTCCGCGTATTCCACACCAGGATCACCCCCCTCTGGAGGCGGCTCTACAGGTGTACTCGCTGACGGCGAAAGCAAGGCACCTCCGACGGCCTGATCAATACGTTCGGCCAGCGCTGCCGTCCAGAAGTCAAGTCCTGTTCGAGCATCCCGCCGGGCCCGTTGCTTGCAAAACTCCGGGTTACGCATCCAACGTTTTATAGTACGCTGCGGCGCGAAGTAATAAAACCAATCCCGTGGACGGAGCTCATCTCGACCATCGCTGGTACGTATGACCTCGAACCGTTTCTCCTTACACGTGCGCACCGGCGCACCGTCGGAGTTGGTTTCCAGTATTGTGTCACAGGTCTGGTTCTTGTCCCATGAGCTTCGGTCGCCGCCAGGGGGGTAATGTCGGCACCAATTCACGCATACATGCACGGCGTGGTCCATGTGTGACCCGGTCTTCAGAAACTTCCTCATTCTATATAGACTTGACGGAAGATTGCACTTTCCAGCCCCCCCCATGAGCATGATCAAAACCTTCAAAAACTTGTCGAATGCAGGCCTCGACCAATGTTGCGCCCTTCGCAGCTCCATGAAGTAGCAAACCGCCTCGCCCACCGTCATGTGGTCGGCGTCGGTATCCCCCACGAATAACGGGTCGCCTGGCGCCATATCTGTGTCCCACTCCTCCTGATCAGGTACGACGTCGTTCACGTCCGATTTCGTAGGCAGGAATTCCTCCAGGTTCGAGCCGGCCTCGTTCCACAGATCTTCTTCCTCGCAGTTGTGCTGGCTAAATATCTACATCCAATGGCAAGTAAATCCAGCCAGCAAGCCAGACCGTCGTCAGTATTTTGGAGAGAGTCTGCTATAAATGTGGCAATCCATGACAAACAAAGATACCAACCCGCGCAAAGGAAACAAGAGAGCGCTAGCAGATTTCTAGGCATTCCCCGATGGGTGGCATATCGATGGGTGACGTGGCAAATACCTGCAGAAATGTGCTTTTCGTGACATCAGCCTCCGGCTCAGGGGCGTCCGCCGCTGCAGCAAGCAATTTCTGCACATCGTCATCCTCCTCATCTGAGTCCAGATAGTCCAGTGTAGACACGGGGTCACCTTGCACCACACCCTCGTCGAGTTGAATCTTCACCTCGGAAGGGACTCCATGTACACCGTGCATGCCGCTGTCCGGGAAAGTCATGCTTGTGAACACGGATGGTTCAACATCGTGTAGGGTAGGTCCTGTTGATGGTAGGGAAGTCACACGATACCTCGTGTCCATGCGTCCCCCATGGTCCGTAAGCCATGCATCGATTATTCCCAGAAGGTTCTTTTCGGCAGCCGAGGGAGGGCCTCGACATGCTTCTACGAGTTTCAGCTGCGCGCGCATTGTGCGTCGTATGGTGGTGCGGGTGCTTGCGGATCGCTGCACCATTTGTTCCACCTCCTCCTCCGTGAACGACACCGCTGTCCAGTTAAACCAGTCCTTCTGTCCTGCGCACATGCCACAGTTATACCCAATTCCGGGACGATTTACATGCATTCGTTATAGACAACTTGTGCATGTTCGGCGTGCCATCAGCAGGTTTATTCATCACTGCAATTGTCATCAGAAGGCGCAACACCTATGCGACGATCATTTCGCAAGGAACAGCGGGTTGTGAAATGGAAGTAAGCGTGCTTCTTCCGCCCTGGCATCTCCTTGCATCACCTGGGTACATCTGTATCAGAAAAGGATCGAGTTCGGGTTTTGTACTTGCTAATCACACTGCTCAACCGAATGGTTGTTGATTCCGCCAGGAGTAAACCTAGCAGGCTGCCAACTCGTTATCGCATGGACGGCACCTCCCGGTGCACTACAGATCAAAACAACCTGAAATGAAATTGTTATTAACGTGCTTGTTTCCGCCAGGGGTAAACCCAGCAGGCTGCCAACTCCATATCGCATGGACGGCACCTCCCGGTGTACTAGAGATCAAACCAACAGAAATGAAATTGTTATTAACGTTCTTCTTTCCGCCAGGAGTAAACCCAGCAGGCTGCCAACTCCATATCGCATGGAAGGCACCTCCCGGTGTACTATAGATCAAACCAACCAGAAATGAAATTGTTATAAACGTTCTTTTTTCCGCCAGGAGTAAACCCAGCAGGCTGCCAACTCCATATCGCATGGAAGGCACATCGCGGCGTGCTACACGTCAAAACAAACAACCACCTAATGTTGCGTCAGCGTACATCACAAATAAACAAACTGATATCTGGCGTCTTTCCAAACTTGCTCTAGTTTCTACGGCGCTTGTTGTCCTCCCATGCGGGTGCTGCCGTCGGGTGCCGCCGTCCAGAAATTACGAGTGCGCAACGCTGGAATCCGGTCTGCGCCGAAATTACCACGGCACTCTGCCAGGGTCAAGGTGCGCTCTACGCCGGCCTCGTCCTTCCACCCAACCTCGTAGTTTCGTTTCACCCGGACTGCGGGCACGATTTTCAGATTCATCTCCACCAGCTGCTCCCACGTCCAGGACTCCACCGTAAAGTCACCGTGGAAAATGCTGTAGTCAAACCTAGCCAGTGGCTCCACCGTGCCATCCACATTTCCATCGTCCGCTGCCACTAGGTGGCATCGCATGATCTCCGGATGTCCCATCGTGCGCCAAGGAGATGCATCGCCGATGGTCTCGTGCTCAAACACCGTTTCTCCCACATAGGCATCTACGTCTCGTTCGGTACCGTCCTTATCCTTCACCACGCCCCCGTACCAATCGCCGAACGTGATATGCGAATCAGATTGGAACTCTTCGATTGCATTCTCGGTCCAAGCTGTTACCGCCGCCTTACGTTTCGCCGCCGCGGTCATCGAGGCTCTCTTCGTTAGTAAGCCCCTTCCGTATGCGAGCACCTGTCGCATGTCATCATCGTCCGCGTCATCATCGTCCGCGTCATCATCGTCGTCGACATCCGCCATGCTTCGCACCGCTCGTGTTGCACGGGGTGCGCGCTGTGTGGCAGCCGCGGGAGCTTGCCGTGTAGCCTGGTTAATCGATTTGAAAGCCGCCTTCAAAACGGATCCTTTTTTGCCTATTTTTTTCAGGTCCTTAGTCCACCGCTCCCGCAACTCCGTCTCGACCTCCCCCCGCCCCCCCGTCGTCCCGTGTTGCGTACTGAGAAGTTCAAAACCAGGCATGTGTACCTTCTCGAAGACGGCCGTCGCCGTCATGAAAACCTGTCTCTGCGTAACCCTCGCTACGTGCTGCACGTGTTCGATCAGTGCCGGTACACCCAGCTGCTGTACTTGCGGGAGCAGCTTTTGATTCTCCCGCTGCAAGTCTTCGTATGCGGTTGGTGCGCAACCAAACGCAGCGCTCAACTTGCGTTTGTTGCCTGACAGTAGTGCAAAAACCCCCATGCCCATTTAGTATCATCTCCCATGATTGCGCAAACTAACACGAGAACATGTCAACTAACGCGTGTTTGTTCACGTACACATGCGCGAGTCGCAAACGGGTAGACTACGTACCAGCCATCGTTTTCTTCCTCTGCTCCTCATACTGGTTCGGCTCCGCTCCGTCACCTCGTGGGCTCCGTCGAGGCACGCTGGTTGCAGCCAGTGGTGCTCCTGGAGCAGGAACGGCGTCGCGAACTCGTGGACTAGTCCGTGGAGGTGTATTGGCAACCAGTGGTACGGCTGCAGGAACGGCGTCGCGAACTCGTGGGCTTGTCCGTGGAGGTATATTGGCAACCAGTGGTGCTGCTGCAGGAACAGCGGCGTGCACTCGTGGACTAGTCCGCAGTGGAGGTGTACTGGCAACCAGTGGTGCTGCTGCAGGAACAGCGGCGTGCACTAGTGGACTAGTCCGCCGTGGAGGTGTACTGGCAACCAGTGGTGCTGCTGCAGGAACAGCGGCGTGCACTAGTGGACTAATCCGTG
>LGRX02034172.1:0-16798 GCA_001247695.2 Cymbomonas tetramitiformis
AATCCCAAGAAAGGCGCGACGGCGGTGCCAAACCCTGATGGCTTGGTATACAAGAGCCACCAACTGGTGGGTCATGAGTGGGATATTGTCCGCGAGAGTATGTATATACTCATGTACGCCAAGCATGGCGTCGATCTCTTGCAGGGGACAAAGTATGTGACCGCCATTTTGTTTCTTCCTGTTGCTGGAAGATTAGCTTATATAGCTCACCAGGACACCTGCTTGAAGTACGAGGGGCAAACGGTACTCATTTTGAATGAGGACGTCAAACAGGCACGGCAGTTGATGTATACCGACTGTTGCGCACGTTTTTTCAACCGGCTCCTTGATTGCAAACTCGAGGATTTCGCGCTCTCCACCCTGCTTGATCCCCGCTACAAGTCTTTCAAGTTCAAGTACTCAGAGAAATGCATGCGAGGTACGCTCGTATGTCTTAGAGCCCCACTCATTTTTCCTATTTTGGCTCATTCTCTTTCAATTGGTGGGACTACGTAGCCGTGTAATGAAATCTTGTTACGAATGATGGTGAATAGGCAAATTCACCGAGAAGCAAGCTCAATCGTGGGCGGCAAACATCTATGACAACGACTGGAAGCCGAAAGCCGAGACCGACGATGCCGAGAGGGCTAGTAAGAAGCGTAAGGTAGAAGCGAAGCGGAATGTTGTGACCGCAGCCTCTTTTTTGTCCGATGATTCTGACAACGAGGATGAGAGTGTGGCACCTCGACGGGATGATGAAAGAGCACAACAATCTGAGCTAGAGTGCTACCCTGCCTTGCCTGATAGCAAGAAAGATGTTGACGTTCAGCAGTGGTGGAAAATGCAAGCGCACAACTTTCCACACCTATCAAAGATGGCTAGGCAGTTCTTAGGAGCGCCTGCCTCAACTGCGGGAGTTGAGCGAGCTTTCTCTGCAGTGACCGGAATGCACTCAGACTTGAGGAAGAGTCTAGATGAGAGCACGATCCAACACACGCTCATGACTGCAATGAACTAGGCTAGAGAACATTTGCCCTCTGTCGCGTGATATCATCTTGTATCATATAGCATGTGCTAATGGTAGAATAGGTGAAACAATAGCAAGAATTTCCTTTATGATATCACTTTATGTATCTGTGGTCTTTAACTGCTGGGAGTTGTAGTTAGTAGAGAACTAGATATCAAAATACCGGTAGGGCATCGATATATCGATATATCAGTTACGACTCGTGATATCAATATTGATCGATGTACCTTGACATGATATCATTATCGATCGATACACGCTTAAGAATATTGGTATCGATCGATTGACATAATTATGAAATTATCAATATCGATCGATAATGCCGCAAGAGTATCAGTATCTATCGATCTAAAATTTGAAACCTCAATATCGATCGATATCACATTTCCCAACCGATTACATGCCTTGAAGCGGAGCGCGCCTGAAGTGCACGTGACAACATCCACGACTCAGATATGATGACAGTGCTAACGGCCAATTTTCAAGGTTTGCATATCGCGCGGTTTTTTGGTGGGACCACGGCTATCATATTACATTAGGTCTTGGAAACTGCAAAGTATCATAATGCAGAAGCCCAATATGACCTGGGAACTTACATTTTCGTCATATCAAAAATCACAATAACATGGAAATATCATGAAAACGGCATTTTTTCGTTGTTTTTGGGCCCCACTGATCCAACGGATGGCGGAAAATGTGATTGCAAATGCGAAGGGACTTATTTTTTACATGTACTGTCGACTGGAACTCGTGGGTACCATGAAAAATGCCCCAAGGCGCCCATTATCAGCTCACCAATATAAGCATCATATCTTCGTGGATGTAGTGTTGTAGTCACGTTTCCGTTCTCGAAGTTTGGTCTCCGTCGCTTCGTATGTGAACAGTAAGCTTCAGGGACGTGCCTCGCGGAAAAAACAACATTTTTTAATGAGTAAACCCAAAATTTTAGCGGGACGACAACAGTTTGAATGGCCCTATCATTCGCCGCCATGTGGCCGCGGCAGGGGCTCCGGTACGGTCGGAATTCCTCTTGTCAAGTCGATAATTTTACCGACAAATTGGCGCGTTTGCTGAGCACCTGTCACAGTGGGCCAGAGGCCATGCGATAACCCCTGGTTATTTCAGAATGCCCCTTCTGCTTATTTCAGAATGTCCCCCCTGGTTATTTCGAAAAGCCCCCCTGGTTATTTCAGAATACGACCCCTGGTTATTTCAGAATCGCCCCATGTTATTTCAGAATACCCCAGGTACCTCTGCTCTCTATGTTCTAGAACCAAAGCAAACTCCTTACTTGTAACCTTGCCATACTTTAAACAAACAAAAATCGAATCCCAACGGGTGAGGCGAAGTAATGTCTGATCTGACGATCGCCAAACGATAACGATGCCACCGCCAGGTCCGCCAGGTCCGGCCCGCCTTTGGTCCGCCTCTGTTTGTATTCTTTCACTGCACCGATTGTATTCTTTGTGTAAGTACAAAATATAAACGAATGGTGGGACGATCGAACGATCGGATTTCAGATGGGCTACATGCCGAGCGGAGATCTCAACGTTGAGATCGACCAAGCCTGGGATTACACGTGCACTCATCATGCATGCGCCAACATGCCACCACTGTTGACTTGATGTTATGAGTGGGCGATGATGTATCATGGTGTATATCAATGAAAAAAATACCATATCCTTAATTTGAAGCCTTTAGAGCACTCTCCATAGAGCACGCTTTTGTCACATGCCAGTAGAACACCCCTGCACTTTCCACCAAGTCCCCCACTCGATATACCGAGTTTGGTGCATATTGAAGGGTTGAGGGACCTCGCCCCAGTCCCCAATATGGGCACTTATACTTCATAGATATATCCAATAGTGTCTACCGTGGCAGTTATGGATGTTTCCGCGCTCATACAGATCCCATTCTGCTAAAACCGAATTCGCCCTTACGGTGTTAAGAGATCGCGCGCATTTAAGAGACTCCCGTGGTCCTGAAGTCTTGGCGAGTGCATCGATTGACGGCTCGCTTGGCAGGGCGGTGACCCCTTCTCCTCGGGCCTCTTTCTCGGCCTGCTCCTTCGGCCGTTCCTTGCGGGACTGCATTGGCGGCCGCTGGTTGATGCCCTGCACAAACCCGCACCAAGCATCTCCGCCGAATCCCTTCTGTCCGCACGGAGGCCAGTGTTTTTGGAGTTGGGAGGGCAGCTTTCATGGGACCAGCGCGTGCTGGCCACGCACAAGGGGTCGATCGGCGGCTTTCATGCGGACCAGCGCGTGGCCACACACAGGGGTCGATTGGCGGCTTTCATGGGACCAGCGCGTGGCCACACACAACGGGGCTCGATGGGCGGCCACGAGCGAGGGCACGAGCCACGGAGATGGGGCGAATCGTATTCGTATTATCAATCAGGATTTAACAAAGGAAGAAAAGATCTCGGTGCGGGCAACTCCACCACATAGGATGCATGAAGGGAGAAACAAACGGTGTCGGTGCCCGAGCATTGATTTCAGGCGCGTGTCCCGTGTTTTCATCGTGCAAGCAATTCACGGGCGTCGTGGGATTTACCTTCTTGAAGGACTTCGAACGTTTCGTTTTCGGGTTGGCGGTCTTAACGAGGCCCGTGTATATATAAGCCGAAGATACCGGTGCGGTCACCGTTTTCGGAGCCGCCGTACGCGGCGAAATAGTCACCCCAGGGGGCAGGTTTGGGGGCGTGGGGGCAAGTCATCATCTGCGGAACGATGCGTGTTGCCTATTCTGCCTACGGTGGGGTACCCCACCGCAGCAAGGGCGTACGGCGTGTTACCCCACCGACGGTGTTTCACGCTCCCGACGTGCGCGCGAGGTCGTTTCGCGGTTATAGCCATTACCTATGCCTTCGAGACAAAATTTTTTACAAATATTCTTCTCATGAGAGTGACGGAAGGCCATTAACTGTCTTTCTGAGATGCCGCCGCGAACCCAAAATTTAGAAAAGTATGTCGGTTGTAAGTTATCTGTCCCAGCGGGTGCCTGCGGCCGCGAATGGGCATTGCAAGAATTCAGCGACGAGCCTGAACCCCTTCTACACCCCCTAGAGGCCGAAGTGAAAAGCTACGACCCGCAGAAGCCTCCGACAAAACGTTTCACGATACTCTTCAAGCACGATGGTGACGAGCACCAGAAGGCCTTCAACTTTGTTAGCGAATATTTGATCGGCGACCCACCGGCAGAGAGTGATGACGAGGTCGAAGCAGAAGACCCAGGTCTGGACACAAGTTTAGTAGCCTTAGTTCCTTTTCAGGGGGGCGGTAGTAGCCAGCTTGCAGATGCTTTCAACGGCCCTCAAACGACGGTGACTATTCGTGCGAGGCCTCACAAGAATGCTAAGCGTAGTTCAGTTAAGGAACGAGTAGTTAGGGTTGTGGAAGAAGTATCTGAGAACGACATGTCAGAAGACGAGGACGACTTGCCGGACGACCCCGAACCCGCGGCCAAGGAGGGCGAGCTATTGTTGGGAAAATATAGCTTGAACTGGCAAGAAGCTGGTGTGAGCACGTGTCAGCGAGTGCGGCAGCATTTGCGGGAACATGATCCGAAGATACGCTGGGACAGGGTGTTCCTGATACAGCCAACACTCGCTGAGACCTCCTTTCTGAAATATTTCTGCGCGTTCTTTCCGATAGCGATACTTCCTTGGTGGTGCAAGCAGGTTGATCAGGCTGGTCGTGAGAAGTTTACTCAGCAACGCAGGTGCTTCATCCTAAGCGGCGACCGCCATTTCACGCCAGGGCTTTTCTTCGTTTTCATCGGCAACTTCTATTACATGGCTGTCAACCCTTGACTCACCCGCGAGGACTACTTTCGGGAGAGCCTCCCGTTTCCGCGGGTTGCCCATAACCTTACGCGCTTCGGCTTGGCATACCGAGACTTCACGAATATCTTGTCTGTGCTCGAGATGCCGAAGTACACCCCTGGCTTTGCGACAGCCACTGCCGATGATCCCACCCCGTTGTTCGCTGAAAAGTGTGGGCCGCCTGCGAACACTCCTTCTCCTGACCCCTTCACGTGGGTCCGTCGTCGGTTTATTGATACCTGGAATGCCTGGATCAAATACGTGTACGAGTGCTCTCATCTTTTGAACCCTGATGAAACTATGATTCGCTGGTTATCCAAGTACGGGATGCCTGGTTTCATGTTCGTACGGCGCAAACCCGATCCCTTGGGACATGAACTGAAGTCTGTCGCTGACTGTATCGTTCGAGTTATGGTTTTTGTAGAGCTTCAAGAATGGCTACTGCCCCGGGGTCCTTATCATAGGACCCAAATTGCGTTGGGTCCTTTCACAAGGACCACTTTTTCACGATTTTTTAAAAGCATCTTCTTGAGATAAATTGAGGCAACCACCAATAAGGTAGACTAATTATGACCCAAACTAACTTATCCTATGGCCGCTTGGCATATATCCGATGTGGCATGCGTATATTGGTAGCATAACTGCTAGTAACCCTGAAATTTTCAACGTTGTAGTTTTTCAAATGTTTGAAAACGAGGTATGTAGTTCTTGATTTTTTCGCAAACGGAATTTTGAAGCACACGGCGCCGACGCTATGCAATGCTGGAATCTGTATAGGCAGCCCTGACTGGGAGTCCCGGTGCAGGCCCCTATGACAGACCCCTAGGACCAACACTGGACCGCTGACTGATCTATAGGTTCGTGCTGTGACACACGCTGTGTCACAGGTAGGCTAGTATCCGAGACCGTTGCGAGACCGTTCCGGGTATATCTAGCTTAGGGTTTATTATCTTATCACAGTTTATCCACACAGTTCGGGACCCTCTGATATCTAGTGAACTAGGATATTCCGGTAGGTCGTGGCCCCATCCACGCTTTATTCCACTTGCTAGTTTGGCCATGATTGGCTAAACGGCCGCTCGGAGAGGTGGTGCGCGTTTGCGCGTTTGGGCATTAGTGGAGATTATGAGATGAGCGGCTTGCGGTGAGCGACTTGGGCCGCAGCTATGGGGTGCCGGCTTGGATTGGGTTTCGTCGTCGCAATGTTCATTATTCACGGTTTTCTGCTCGCTCTGATCCTGCCTGCTGCCGTATTTTGGGCTGGTGACCTTGGCACCTTTGACTTCGACGACATCTTCCTTCGCCCCTCGCTAGCATGGCCCGACCGCTCGTTCCGTGTCCGTGACGTCGCATTTTCTCCGCGACCCTACCCAAACGTGCTGCAGCGTACCGCCTCCCCTCAGGCGTTTCTAGAGATGGGAATGACGACAAGATCCAAAAAGTCCCTCACGAGGGACAGTGACATCGATGCCTCTTTGAGGTTGATCGACGGGGTGCGGAACACACCTACAGCGGCTACGCCTTTTGTTCCTACCCCCAACCCTGCATCAAACGTAGACGAGGACGTTGCCGTCAGGCGTTACCTGCAGGAGCAGTCCAAGCTCGTCGACGAGATCTACAAGGCGCGACTCCATCGGGCTTGGGCCAAGAGTATCCGTGAGGATATTCTTGGTGACAAGAAGCATCATTTTCGCGGTACGGACGACGCTGGCCTTCTGTCCGACCTGGTGGTGCAGCTGCGTACGGAGTTTCAGTCGGCCGGGCTGGAACTGTGTGCCTTTGACCTCGACGACCCCCTGGCCCCCGTGGTCAACAAGGTGAATGGGCTTCTCTACGACGTCCTTGCCCTGGTGGTTGAGAAGCACAGCAACGCGTTCGTCTGGCTGACTGGTACCGATTCTTCGACTGACCGAGATGGACGGCGAGCCCTTGTCGACATCATCAAAGGTTGTGTTCCAGTGGCGCTACGAGAGTCACAGCAGGAGGAGCACGCCGCGTTGCGTTATCCCGCAAACGTTGACCCGCAGCCGATCTTGGCTAAGGAACAACGTTTGGTACGGGATAACCGAGCTTCCGACTGGACACCGACCGAGGCCACGAGGAAATTGAGCCTCTACACCCGACTCGACCCGACCTTCTACGCTGCGGTGAAGGTCCGCTATCCCATGACCGCTGACTTGGCTCATGTGTCACTGGTTTCGCTCCGTTCCATGGTTGTGGAGATTTACCAGGCTTGGGCGCAGACGGGCGGGGGGAAGGCGGCATCGGGCGCGGACGGCATCTCCGCGCACCTGTCTAGCAGCGAGTACGACGCACTGCTGCAGAAGATCACGGAGCTGCAGGAGCTCGTGCAGCGGCAGCAAGGTGAGGCCGCTCCGGTTGTGCGGCAGCAACGGGAGCGGGTGCAGCAGCGGCAGCAGCAGCAGCGGGGGCAGCAGCCGCGTGGGTTCCGTGTGGGGACCCACAAAACCCCACCGGTAGGATTCGACCGCGACGATCAACGAGCGAAGCCGTTCTGCGGTAGATGCAAGAAGGCGGGAAAAGGTGAGGCGTATCACTTTTACCGCGACTGCCCGTTGGGCGGGCGCCAACACCCGCCCACCTCTGCCGCGGCATTCTGCGTTCCCATCGACGAGGAGGACGCAGAGGGGGTGCACGCGCTCGCCATGTGTGCATTGTTCCAGCAGGCGGCAGATGACGGGGCGGAGTCCTTCGCACGTGCGGCGGCCGCGTACGGGCCGCCCGCGGTGCTTTGTGCGGGAGCGGTGGGCGGCATCGACGTGTCCGCCTACGGCTTCACCGTGGAGCAGCAGCCGGCTTCCGAGGGAGATGACATTCTCCGCCGGCTCGACGATCTTGCCGCGGAGGTTCACTCCGCGGCCAACCCGCAGGTGCATTACACTCACGCATCTTTCCCGCCTCCTGCCGGCAACGGGCAGGGGGCTTCGGCTCTGGTGTGCGTACCCGCCGCAGCGGTGGCCACACCGGAGGAGCAGGTTCCGGCAGGTGGTGCGGCGGCATCGGCATCCGCCGTGCCGGCCCCTGCTATGCCTGTCTCGCAGGGAGAAGATGTGAAGCCCGCGCCACTTCAATCGGCGCGGGTGACCACCACAGCGGACGCGGACGGTGAGTTCGCTGGGTTCGTTCAGACCGTGAACCACGCCGCCGTCCAACCCATTGACCTCACGGGTTACAACACCGACGACTATGAAGACCTTGCCGACGGCACATTCACGGTAAAGCCACGGGCTTCAGACGTCTCGGCAAATCTCTCATCTACACCTGCGACCCATGCACCTAGCTCTGGTGGTGCTCTGGGTGACTGGCATGCCGGTGCTCCCCGCAGCTACGGCTGTGGAAAGCCTCCGTGGGGATTCCCTGCCCACGCTGGCTTGTGGGGAATGCCTTTTATGCTCTCCTTTATTCTCTTGATTTCCATCATGGGAGTGGGGACCGCCGCCTACACGGCGGCCGATGACGTCGGATCTGTGCAGGTATCGGGTCAGGCTGCTCCGCAGCCTGTGCTGTGCAGGGGGGACTTGTGCATCTACTCTGGTATCTCCGAGCTGGACCCCGTCACACTGGATGCGGTGCTGCACTCCCTGGGTGCTGCGGCAGTGCTACTGCCGCCTGACCCGCTGGAGGGCAGTGCTGCGGGCTGCTGCGGTGATCAATGTGGTGACGGTGCTCCTCTAATCTTTGACCCCGAGTAGTTTTATTCCTGGTTCTGGCAGTGCACCACCTTCCGGTGGTGTGCTGAGATGTGCTTTGACCTCAACATGGTCTTCAATTGGCTTTTACTTTGACTCCTTATATCCGTTAATCTGACTTGCTGGCGCCGTGTCTTTCAGTAGTTTAGCAGGACCTGTATGCCTGTATGTTTCTGCACTTGTGCCGGCTAGAGGGTTTCAATTTGTGTATCAGAATTGCACAGTTGAATTAGCAGTTAGGTTTGTCACCCTAGCTCCTACCCTAACTTATCTTAACATTCTGACTCTCCTAGACAGTCACCACCCACAGTGCTGGGGTGGTGTGCTGGAATCTGTATAGGCAGCCCTGACTGGGAGTCCCGGTGCAGGCCCCTATGACAGACCCCTAGGACCAACACTGGACCGCTGACTGATCTATAGGTTCGTGCTGTGACACACGCTGTGTCACAGGTAGGCTAGTATCCGAGACCGTTGCGAGACCGTTCCGGGTATATCTAGCTTAGGGTTTATTATCTTATCACAGTTTATCCACACAGTTCGGGACTCTCTGATATCTAGTGAACTAGGATATTCCAGTATGCAATATTGGTGGCACATACCATGGCCGATGATAGGTGGATGTTTGTGCCCGGTGGCATCCCATTTCATGCCGTTATAGGTGTCACAATCCACATATCCCGCCATTTCCTAGGCAAATATTAGGAAATATATGGGCTAATTTTGGCATGGAACAATGTCGGAGATGTGACATTGACTGCGCACATGACGCCTGCAAGCTATCGCCGCATTGCAGTCTTCATATATACACACTAATGTAATTTTTAAGCCCTCTATATACCCAGAATGGACCATAACATGGTGCATATGCACAGTCATACAAGTCGAAAGGCGACATTTTGGGCAGTCGATTTAGTGTAATTTTTAAATTGGGTCATTTTTGCTGCTTCAACTGATATTTTGAGGGTCAAGATGACCTCGGATGAAAGTTTTGACAAGAAACTGCAGAAAGAGCAGCTCGAGAACTTGATAACATAGGTCCTGAAATTTTCATAGCACCTTCGAGCAAACAAATAAAAAATGGGTCCTTGTGAAAGGACCCGCCATTTTAATTAATGGCGGTTCGTCCCAGCAAGTCAGGATTTTGAGGGGAAACACATATCCAAAGTAACCGCCGCAACCAAGGACATACATGCAATCACTATGCATTCTCACTTAAAAATAAATTAATTGGGCTCATAAATACTCGACGAAAGCGGTCAAACTATAACTATATTCAATTATTATGCATGGTATGAGCATTATGCGTGTGTCCTTGTGATAGGACCCAAGCTCGGGGCAGTAGCCAAGAAGGCAAAGAGCGAGACCGACTGAAGAAATACACTGCTGAGCATGGTGCAACCACTGCTTTCCTCCTGCGAGTGATCGACGGGATGAATTTAGTGGGCAAGGGAAAACAGTTGTATGCAGACTCGTGGTTTGGTAGTGTAAAGGCTGTTGTGCTTTTACTTGAGAGGGGCAACTTTCTGAAGGCCCTTGTTAAAACCAACACCAAGTTCTTCCCTCTGCAACGACTGAAAGATCTAGCTGTGGCCATCGACATTGCGACACACAACACGCGCGCCGTGTCCCTGGTTACAGATGTGAAACTGGACACCGGTACTGTTCAGACCTTTGCCCTTTATCACAAGGGGCCAGCGCAGTCAGTGCTACCTGTGATTGCGTCCGCTGGGATAACCTTGCCAGGAGTCGACCGCACTTACGACTCGCATCAGAAACTGGCACGCAAGAGAGCGCAACATTCTTAAGAAGGTGTGCAAGCAACCTCAGGTGGTGGCCGATTACCGAAAACGTTTTCATATTACCGATAATATCAACCAGGCCACTAACCAGGTGGAGCGCCTCGACGAGGCTTGGAGAACTCACTATTGGCCTCACCGTGATTTCGCGAAGTTCTTAGCGATCTCAAAAGTGAACGGTGCGCATGCCTGGGAATACTTTAACGATGCTGCGAACAGCATAGCTGTGCCAGACCGCAGGAGGACTTTCAACGACGGGGTTATCACCGAGTGCTTCGATAACCCGTGGCTACGCGGGAAGAGCAGGCTGCCCGCGCGGCCGAGCGGGGCACAGAAGGGCAGCCGGCGGTTGCCCGCGACCTGTTTTCATCTCCTGTAGCGCCGACGGCTGGTGTTCTCGCACTCGCTGCTGTCCCGACCTCGGGAGGGACTCTGGCTTCGCCAAGCGCGCCCCTGAGCCAGCGTGTTTTTTTTACTGGTGTTGAGGGTGCTCACGCTCAGAAGTGCACCGTTCCGGACTGCATGCGCCAGTGTTATTCCAAGTGTGGAAGGTGCCACAGTGCCGACAGGTATGCGTGGCTCTGTGGCGCCAAGACCGGCCGGGACTGCTTTCAGAAGCACGTCGCACGTGTTGCCAACACTAACACAAACTTCACCCCCAAGCCTTACCCCGTAAGCGAGCTGCGGCGTTGGTGGACAGAGCGAAGCGTGTTAAAGAGGCACATGAGCAAACGCAACGCACTGTTCCGGCTGCTCGGTCGGCCGCAGAGGATGCACGGTTGGCAGCAGAAGCTACCGATATGAGTCGCTTTTGGTAACCCACCGTAAGGATTATTTTTACCCCACCGGTCAAATCCCCAACTTCGCGGTGCATTTGCACTGGATTTTTAGGTTGGCATCATGAATATTATGTTTTCTACGGACGAAAGGATTCATAATAGTCATTTTTTATCATAGGTTGCGCCACAAAACTCGATTTATGCATCCTATAGAGACCATGCAAAAAATCTTTTACGGTGAGTTAACCCACCGTAAAATCGGCAGAATAGGCATTGTCCAAAAACGCATAAAGGTGGACTGGGGCTTGTGTTCGACCGTGAGGGGATGCCGAGACAGTACGGAAGCGGCCAGTGCGGCACTTCCGTTGGTCCGCGTTTGTTGCTGCTGCGGGGATCCTCCAATCGCAAAAGGCAAACGGGTACGTTCCCGATGTCTTCAAGAGGGCTTGACAAAATAGTCTGCGGCTATCGTTCGTTCATTGACCATAACTTCTTGAGCTCTGTCGAAATATGCAAAGAAGTATAACGCACGCAATCTCTATTCGGGTACGAACCTACGATTAACCTCGGGTGAAATCGAGATGTCGAGAAGCCGGTTCGTAGAAGTTGCTCAAAACTCGCGAACCAACTTCGTCTCCTAAAAGCCAACGGGCACCCGTATGGTATCGTTGAAGTGTTAGTGTTAGTGTAAATCAAATCCCTTCATCCATGTCTGTCGGTCTCTTGTCCGGCGTGTGGGATGCACATCACGGCACCCGGACTGCTCACTACGACACCCATTCGCCACTGCATATACAGCTTAGGGGGGTCACGGGGTCACCCCCCAGACCCGGGGGCTGCACGTGCAATAGAGATTGGGTCAGGAACGACAACACGTTAGAACCCTAAAAAATTAGAACGAAGAACCCTAGAAGTTCACATTTGGTTTCGGGAATTGGGGTCTTTTATTCTCTTCGCCTTGCGCTCCCAACCAGCACAGAGAGAGAAAGGGGGAGTGGCTTCAAGCTTTCAACATCCGGACCTTCTCAACCTCCGGTATCCGAAGCCAACGTTTGAGAGGTTAGTATGTATTGGGGGCGCCGACCGTCCGTTTGCTCTTCAGGAGATCTACCATCGCAGCTGGCTGTATTCATCCCCATAAAGACTGCCATACCCAAACCGGTGATTGGAAGCATCACGTGGCTAGTTTTCGAAGTTTCAGGTTGTCTTGAATTTTAAGATCCTCGGTGTCTTATGAAAAGCCTAGTAGTGCTTCAAGTTACGTTTTTCTTCTTCACTTGCCGTGTCGGAGGCGAAGAACTTGTTTCCTTTCGAGATTTTCTGAAGTTTTCGAAGACAGAACCAAAGGTGCTTGGACCCCGCAACTCAAACTATTCTTCTCCGACGCTCATACGAATCCAGCCTACTTTTGCACCTAACTTTAGTGCACATGAACGTTTCCTGCAGTAACGCCCCAAACGATGTGCACTCATTCACGGTTGCTTCCCACAGAGCCCTACAATTCCCCTTCACTGCACACGCCCGACTTTTATCGCGTCTCCATCCTGTCTGCACTTAACCTCTTCTGTGAAAAACTCGCAAGCACGTACATTATCTGTTGAGGCCGGTACCCTCAACAACCTGTTTCCCCCGTTCTTGCCATCAACCTGAAGCAATGACGGATGGGCTTGGCTAGGACGCTTATTCCCGACCCAAGACTGAGCCGGAGACCTCTAGTACCTCCCATACGCCCACCTTGTGCTGCAGGCGCAAAAATGATAATCCTTCTACTTGGAAGCATCTCTTCGCATCTTTGCTAGTAATCACGACTCCAATCTGAAACAGATATCGCGCTCTAGTATTGACTGTTTCTGATTTATCTCCCGTTGCTCTTTCTAACGCTGCATCAAATTTTATATGGCTAGAATACATATCTCAGGTAGAGCTAGCGAAGGTTATAGCCGCACGGTTGACCAGGCATGCCGACTGCGTTTCGACGACCCATTACTACCTGTATTAACTACCTGTACGTATTTTCCTGACTCACTTCAGGTCGCACGTATGCATATGCAACGTTACTGACGAACGACGCCTTTCTACCGGGCAGTCTCGTGCTCATACACTCCCTGCGACTTCACAGCGCTGCGGTACAAAACGGTAGGATCACTGGCCCCCACCAATTCCCTTCCGGCTCGCTCCCACGTACGACCACGTGGTTACCTGCACTCCTGGCAGCTTCTCTCTAGGGTGCAGCGACGCTGTCACTTTGGCATCTTGGTATCCTTAAATCAAAGCGCTTGCACGAGATAATGGCTCGCGCGAGATACCGGCTCGGAAGACCTGTGCGGACCTGTGCGGATAGCTGCTGCAACGGGGGAAACGAAACGGGCGTGAGTGAGAACGTATGACGCACACGCGGTATTCGGGAACTTTGCTTGCGAGGAATGCCACAGGCACGGCTGTGGTGGTGGTGCTGGCAAGCTCGGGCGTGTCCGAGGATAGCGCCGAGCTCCTCAGTGCAGGTGCTCCAATCACCGCGCGTGCTTGATCCGCTCTGAAATTCAAATCCGCATATTTAGTTGACATCGGAGACAATAAATGATACTGTCTGATATGACAGATAGGCACTTCTTTCTCCGACGATCTGACGTGGATAGGGTCTCTCGCAGCGCCCTGGCACGCAGTCGTCGTACGAGTCCCATCCATACCGTTCCCCACGCCAGGTCGGTCCACTTCTATACTCCTTTCCCTTGATTCACTACTGACCAAACCTGTCCACACACATCCCGCCGCCACCCTTTCAACCCGTGGTCTCGGGCGATATAAGCTGCTGGCTTGTAGTGGTGGGGCAGGTGAGGGCGGACGCACAAGGGCCGTGACCTGTTGGTGATGTGGGTGTTAAGAGTTTGTCTCCACCATTACTACATACATGCTATGTGTACGATGCACATGCTCAGGAGTTGGAGTGAATAACGCCGGCGACATGTACACAAAGCTGCACGTATGGCGCTTGCACGAGTATCGCAAGGTGTGCTGCTCTTTCCGTTGTGTTCAAATCGCGCTGGCCCGTATGATGTGCATGCTAGCTGTGGCTGTTGCGGATGTGTGGCCGCGGCCTTCCAAATTTCTGCACAAGTGACCGTTCGATTGCATGGCCTTCCTGGTTTCTGCACAAGTGACCGTTCGATTGCATGGCCTTCCTGGTTTCTGCCAAGCGACCGCCGACGCAGCGGCTCTTTCCTGGTTTCTGCACAAGTGACCGTCCGATTGCATGGCTTTCCTGGTTTTCGCCAGTGACCGCCTGATTGTGATGGCCTTCCAAATTTCTGCTCAAGTGACCGTTCGATTGCATGGCCTTCCTGGTTTCTGCTTAAGTGACCGTTCGATTGGCTTGCAGCTGCATGTTGCTATTAGAACATGAGGGAAGTGCCATGAGATGAGGTGGCGGTAAAGTAGCTTTTCAAGGGAACGCGGTGCGCTTGGCGGCAGTGCAGGTGTGTGTCGATGGAGGGGGAGTGCGGGAGGGGTCGCATCACTCAACTGATGGGCCCCCTGTGTGGCACTGAAAGGGCTTCGGGTATAGGTGGTGTACATGGACTCCGACGCCTATACACTTGATTGTGTGGATGAGCTGTTTCTGGAAGCAGGAAAGCTGAGGTCAGGTCCCTATACGATTTGTTTGGTGCCTGTAAGCATTTGCCACAGCAGAACCGAGTTCTTGCCATATACTCTCACCTCCCATTTATCAACCGGCACCCTTGATGAGTGCAATCGCACGAACGCAGTCGTCCCACTGTTCAATGGTGTGAAGACCCCCTTCCCTCCAGAAGATGGCGACCTTCCTTCGATGGCATCCCCCGCCCATCCCCCTTCGCCTTGTGCCACATGCGCGTAACGCCCCTTCGCTGGACGGTATTCGGACAACCCCCCTTTGCTTGATATTATGGAAGCACACCTTAGCATGATGCATGGGGACCATCGTGTAACGCAGACGTGCTCCCGTTTTGATGATTGCCATGATTGCCATACTTAGGTGTTCGACGCTACTTTTTATAACCCTATCTCAAAACGTGCACTGCTGCTCGCGCCTGCACAATGAGGTCCCTGATATGCCGTTTGCTTCGGTGTCTGCACAGCGCGGCACCAGACTGCTGTCCGCCACTCGTGTTCAACGCTGGTGTCATGGTGCGTCCCACGCGCGTGCCTTGCCGAATGCACCTTCACTTTGCCATCGTGGCACTCCCCACTTTACACCGCTGACCTGGCGCCCGCCCCTTAAATGTGATTATTATCGCACTTCCTGTAAACCTTTCTCCTGCGCCCATTTTCACTGCACGTTGGCCACATAGCTCGCTCCTATGAGCTCGCTGCCGATGTGGCCATATCCCGCGTCTTGCTGTGACAGCTGCTACACGGTGTTTGGCAGAGGCCATCTCTGTGGCTCAGGCCCTTATCAGCGGTGAAGGCTGTGTTTTGCAGAGGCCATCTCTTTGGCTCGGACCCTTATCCGCGGTGAAGGCTGTGCTTGGCAGAGGCCATCTCTTCAGCTCAGGCCCTGTTCAGCGGTGAAGGCTGTGTTTGGCAGAGGCCATCTCTGTGGCTCAGGCCCTTATCAGCGGTGAAGGCTGTGTTTTGCAGAGGCCATCTCTTTGGCTCGGACCCTTATCCGCGGTGAAGGCTGTGCTTGGCAGAGGCCATCTCTTCAGCTCAGGCCCTGTTCAGCGGTGAAGGCTGTGTTTGGCAGAGGCCATCTCTTTGGCTCAGGCCCTTATCAGCGGCGAAGGCTGTGCTTACGGGGCTCGAAGGGGTGCATGGGGACACACTTTGTGGCCCGCAGGTGCTGCAGCCCTCGCAGAGCGACTTCGACGAGCTGATGCAAGAGATTGCGGTTATCGGGCAGGTGCGCCCCCCATGAAGCGCCCGGCTGAGTGAGAGGCTCTTGCATACAACGCGGAGCGCTCTCCTCGAGGCTCGGCGAGCGCAGCCAACCTCTTGGAGCGATGCTATGCTATTGCGTGCCGCCGTCAAACATGCCGCATGAATCGGGCCGCTCCCAAGACATGTCGCATGTGACAGAGCTCGAGCCGATATCGCTGTTGCATCAAGGTTGATCTTGTGGGGGGAGGAGGGGTGCCCTAGATGGCGGAGAGCGGCGGAGGGCAGGCGCTCGGGGGCAGCCGGTACGGCTTGGCAGCAGTGTACGGCGATCAGGTAGACACATCCTGTTCGCGATCCCATCCCGTGCCCATGAAACGGTTCGCGCATCCCCGCGAGGACTCTGGCCTGGGGAAAGGCAGGCGCCGCTCCGAGCAGAGCATGCCCTCTTCACCACTCATTATGCATGTAAACGGCTGTGCACGCTGTCAGACTTCGACGTAGATTGGGCAGCCTCTGCCATCTTCTAGTGCAATACCTCGGGCCGAGACCTCAAGCATCACAGCTTGTAATAGCTGCGTGGCCAAACGAGGCTGTTCCCGCATGGCAACCCCGCGAACCCCGAGGAAATGTTCGGCTTGTGCGCGGTGATGAAGGAAAAATCGGGATATCGAGCGACTGGCAAGGTGGGCGCATGCTCCCCAGGAGCTGCAGAATATGCACTTCCCGGACTGGCGGCCGCTCAAGTACACTTACAACTTTGAGCAGGTGCTTCCCAGACTTGTCGTCATCCTCGAGCCCGCCCCGCCTTGCCACACTCATTGTCA
>LGRX02034173.1:0-43807 GCA_001247695.2 Cymbomonas tetramitiformis
CTCTATCACATCACAGTGTGACTCGAGCGTGGGGTGCGCACTGTCACTATATCCCAGTGTGATCGAGCATAGGGTTCGCACTGGCTGCCTATTGGGATACGAATACACAGGGAGGATCAATTTGTTGTGCGTCATGCTGTTGCCTCTGACCCTCAGAGCTGGCAGTGCGTACAGTTTAACTTTCCCAGGAGCCGGGTGGTGTAGTTGGGCTATGACCTAGAGGAAGCGTGACAAGTCGGCATTCCTCAGCAATCGGTATTCAATTCAAACTCATCGGGGTTCTGCACATTTTGACGCATCGTTGCGCCGCGCCCCGCACTGCCGATCTTGCGCTCACTGTCAGCCAGCCAGCGGGTGGTCGGCATGGAGCAGCCGCGCGCGCACCCCTCCCTCGGGGGACTGTCCTCTCTGAGGCGGTTTCAAGGGGCAGGCGGTGGATGGAGGAAGATCTACCTTGGAATCTGTGAGCTGATGGGAGGTGCCGCGCAGCATCTCTTCGTCGTCACCAGCATCCTGCTTCCACTCCGCCAGCTTGTCCAGGATGAACACCATGTCGCAGTGCAGCTGAGCGAAGTCATGTTCGATGCCTTCCACAACACCCCCCTCGACCCCCTCCGCGGTGCCCCTGTCAACTGGCCCGGTGTCGCTCGACAGGCTTGGAGGCAGCAGCTAGGCCGGAGGATGACCTCACCAGCGCAGCGCATCAACGGAAGGGACTTGGAGTAGGAAGTGCGAGGCAGAGGCGGGGGGCTTGGAGCAGGGCCGAGAGGGGGGGGCTTGGAGCAGGGGCGAGGGGAGGGGCGGCTTGGAGCAGGGCCGAGAGGGGGGCTTGGAGCAGGGGTGAGGGGCGGCTTGGAGCAGGGAGGGGGCGGCTTGGAGCAGGGCGAGAGGGGCGGGGGGTGGCTTGGATCAGGGGTGAAGGGGGGTGGCTTGGAGCAGGGGTGAAGGGGGTGCGGCTTGGAGCAGGGACTTAGTTGGGCGAGAAGGCAGGCACATGGTGCAGAGCAGCAGCGCCTCACCTGGAATATTGCACTCCGGCTGGATCTGCTCCATACGCTCCTGAAGCTTGTCTATGACTCCTGCATCGCCAAGCACCCTCCGTAGCGGGTCAAGCGCTCCCGAGGCCGCTGCACAGACCGCTGACCCACGGAGTGGCGCCAGGCACGCCGGCCAAAGTTGGCCCGACCAGCACCCGCCTGGACGCAGGAGAGAGATGTCAGAGGGACAGCTCTTCGTAGAGACCCTCATTCATTTCTGTACGAGCATACCTTCGGCTGATGACATCGCCCATTGGAGTTTTAAAAGTGAGCTCCGTTTGGTGTGACACCGTATGACACATGACACCGTATGACACATGGCACCGAAGCGCAGGCTGCGTTGAGTAGGCATGCCACACACCAGCGGGCATGTGCGCACCAAGACGCAGGTGACGGTGAGCACGCATGTTCAGATGATGAAGTGTGAACGAAGCGAAATCACAGGCGGACAGCGGAGTGCCCTCCACTCAAGTGAAGGGACGACACACAGGCCGTGGGTGCGGCCCCGCCCGGTCTTACCTCGCAGTGAATGGACTGAGACATACCTGCTGAAGAGAGCGCAGGTAGCAACCTCACCGTTGAGCGGGGGGGGGGGCATAAAAAATAAGATGGCGGTGTGGTAACAGGTACCGCACAGTGAACGGCGTGAGGCACCATGAACGAGACCAACAATACCCGAGTGCTAAATAAAAGAAGCGTGCAAGAGCAGGGCGGGGCCGTGACATTAAACCACGTCCAATGGAATGGCAGCATGGATGGCGGCAGGGCCCGTAGGCATGCATAGCTGCCAACTACTCTCGCCAGTACGCAAGCGCACACTTGCGCATTGGGGCGAGACAAAATGCTTGTGTGAGAGAAGCGGCGGAGAGCAATGCGTGGCAGGAGGGGGGTTGAGCGCAGCGTCACCTGCGATGTGGTCCACTTCGTTGAGGTGCGGCTTGCCCTCGAATTGCACCAACGAGCGGCGCGAATCAGTCGCTGTAATTTCTACCACCTCAGCATCTGCTGCGCTCGTGTCGTGCTCAGGCTCGCTCTGCCCGGCGCCCCTCACCATCGCCGTCAAGTGAGTACTGCTGATAGCCCCACCGGCGCAGGCTCGTGCGACACACCCGTTTGGGCACAAGGCAAAACTGAGGATTTGAGAAGAGTGCTTTTGTTCGGTCTTAGATTTGGGTTCCGATGAGGGATGGCCGAATGGTGCCGTCACCCCTCCATGCGGTATTGGCGTCGGCTCGGTGCGCTTCCCTCGGAGCAGCGATCCGACGGTGAGCCATTGATGCCAGGCGGAACAGTGCCGCCGGAGCTGCGGCGCGTTCCGATGGAGCCCAGAAGGCTTTCCCCGAGGTTCGGAGGTGAGTGGTCGCATCTTCTTTTCGATGGAGCCCAGAAGGCTTTCCCCGAGGTTCGGAGGTGAGTGGTCGCATCTTCTTTTCGATGGAGCCGAGAAGGCTTTCCCCGAGGTTCGGAGGTAAGTGGTCGCATCTTCTTTTCGATGGAGGAAGTTTAGACGAGATCCGTCGAAACCCGACATCCAGAGATGACGTGTCATCTAATGCAAAAACGACAGTCGAACAAACGAGTCTACGAAATTATTCGTGCGGCGCATACACACTAAATACGGGAGGATGGGGTGGTAAGCCGCAGACATACCATCTGCTCTTCACGGTCCAGTGGTATGGGCGCCGCCCCTGGGGTCGGAGGCAGCGCAGGTACTCCCGGCTCCAGTGTGCTCGCAGGCTGCCTTGTGGCTGGCGGCGAGGCGGGGAAGCTGAAGTTCACGCTTGGCCGCATCAAGCCGACCATGGCGCTGGGTTCCGAAGGGCCCGAGAGAGGGCTCATGTTGGCTCGGGGCATCTGCCACCGCAAGCAGACACCACGAGTAGCAGAGGGTAGCAGGGGTGGGATGCGACAGAAGTTAGTGAGCACCGATGTCATGCAGGTACGCTGGAGACTGCTGGAAATCGCACTCCTGGCACTCTCTGCTACCCAAATTTCGGCAGGTTGAACAGCCTCATCTCACGAGCTCGAGGAGTGAGCACACAGCGAGGGGGGGGGAGGGGGGAGGTAAGGGCAGGGGCTACCGGCACCGCCTCCAGCACCTCTGTGGGCGGCAGGCTGTCGGACGATTTCGGCACGTTGAAGTCCACCTTCGCTTTCATGAGCTCTGCGCGAGGCCCACGGACCCTTCACATCACCCGCCCAAACGCGGCGGAAGGGTCGGGGAGGCCGGATCCCCTCACAACTTCACTCCCCCAAAAAGAGGTGAGCCGGCGCCAGGAGACTGCAGTGACTCTTCGAGGGCGATGGCGGATGTTGAAGCGCGCACAGAGCCCCAGGGATCTGGCGCAACATGTGTGCAGGGTGGGAACGCCTCCTTACGTCTGAAGCGATGGGCGGTACATCCGAGTCATCTACGAGGGCGCTCCAGGTGCTTACTGTGAGTCAGGAGAAGAGGCAGCGTATGCGGGGGCACTGCAAAGGTGTAAGGAGAGGGGGGCGGGTGGACACCGTCATTTGGGGTTCTTTTGTCATCCGGAGTGACACTGCTGCCTCTCTGGGCGCCCGCGGGCCATTTCTCAGAAGTGACACGTTCAGGCACCTCGCTCCTCATCATCTCCATGGTGCTCATCCTGCGCTTCATGTGCTTCATCTCCTCCGTTCTCTGGTGTCCTCTCATCCCATACACCCCATACACCCGCACCCCGCCCTCCCGAGCTTCACTTTATGGCCACGCCTCCCCTGCTGCACTCTAGGCCAGGAAGCGGCTCCCCCGCCCAAAGTGGATTCGGCTGTTTCGAGGCATCTGTTGAAAGGCTCATGCGCTTACCACGCCGCTCGGAGGCATGCGCAGCCACCTCCAGCAGGCGCCTCCACATGTGGGCCGCACCTTCAGCAACTCCAGTCGCGCCTTCTCCTTCTCCTCTTTCATTTCCTGGCGTGAGCAGGCCATACATGTGTCAGTCATGCCATGCATGTGTCAGTCACACCATGCATGTGTCAGTCATGCCATGCATGTGTCAGTCATGCCATGCATGTGTCAGTCATGCCATGCATGTGTCAGTCATACCATACATGTGTCAGTCATGCCATGCATGTGTCAGGCATGCCATACATGTGTCAGTCATACCATACATGTGTCAGTCATGCCATGCATGTGTCAGTCTGGGGGTGTGCTGACGGCTCCGGAGCAGCTCCTAGCTCGCAATCATGATCAACGCTCGCTGCTGCCCGCACTGTCCTCCGATGTGACTCCGTGAAAATCCTGCGCGGTCGCTGCTGTGCAGGGTGGTCTGTATTGGGTCGCTGCTGTGCAGGGTGGTCTGTATTGGGTCACTGCTGTGCAGGGTGGTCTGTATTGGGTCGCTGCTCTGCAGGGTGGCTTCGCCTCTTCGCCTTTTCGCTCGGACCTCAAAGCTACGGCTCTGGTTCGAGTTCACCTCGCCTTCGAGACATGCGCTCATTCATGTCTCGAGGCTCGATTCACGTCTGTTCTATCACTTATGAGAACTGTGCTCCCTCTGAACGAAGCAAGTAGGGAAGGGGGCGTCTGTGGTAAGTAGGAGGGGGGCGTCTGTGGTAAGTAGGGAGGGGGCCGTCTGTGGTAAGTAGGGAGGAGAGGGGCGTGTGGTAAGTAGGGAGGAGAGGGCGTAAAGTAGTAGGGGGGGCGTCTGTGGTAAGTAGGGAGGAGAGGGCGTGTGGTGAATAGGGAGGAGAGGATCCGCAGCGGCCGCACCGACATGTTGTCAATCTGATGCTTGACAAGGACACTGTTCTGGCGCATGGTCTCGCCGTGCCGCAGCTCGGTTTCGAGGAGCTGCTGCTCCTTGGCCACCACCTGGGCCTGCAGCGCACGGGAGTGCTTCTCCGAATTGTTCAGGAGCGATTCGATCTTCTGGTTGGCCAGCTGCCGCCCCTCCCACCTCCACCATCCCATGTCAGGTTAGGTCAGGGTAAAGCCTGCCATCATGCGCACATTCACGTCTGGAATCTGCGGCACCCTCCAGAGTGCCCCTCGGGTGAGGGCAGACTGATGGGAGGGATCACGACACACACACACTGCTGCAGGTCAAAAGGGTGGAAGGCCCGCACCTGAAATTCTGCCAGCTGGAGTTCAGATCTAGGGAGGCGGGCGGAGTGGCGGAGCATGCAGCTTGAGCTCGAGGGAGGGCGGCGGAGCATAGGGAGATGGGGCTGCGGAGAGCGAAGAAGGGCTACCTCCTTAAGCTTGCTCTCGAAGGGGAGCGGGGCTCGCAAAGTAGGGACAGTACCTTGAGCTCGTGCGTGAGTCCACGGTTGGTCGCCTGTTCGTTCTCGAGCTGCAGATCGAGATCCATGGCCGCCTTCTTGCTCATTGCTACGAAGCTTTTCATGTGGTCCACCTTTTTCTCCGCCTCCAAGAGCACTTGCTCGCTCGACTGCAGGTTCGACTTCGCACCGTTGATGTGCTCCTTCTGCATCTCGAGCTGGTCCTGCGCACAAGGCACACATGCGCCACATCAGCACACGCTCCGCATCATCTCCGACAATCAGCGCCTCTGCTCGCGACTTGGGCTTCTGCCAGGGGAAGACTCGCGAGCTCGTGGCAAGTCTTCCGCTGCACAACCGCCCGCGCGGCTCGAGATAATTTCTCGGCCAGCTCGGCCCTTTCGCCAGATCGGTCCTTTGCTCAGCTCAGCACGGCAAGGCAGAGCGTAGATCATATCACAGCGCATCACGAGCTGCATCCGATGGTCCACACAAGCGGATGAACGATCGCGAGCTGCATCCAATGGTCCACACAAGAGAATGACTGATGACCCAACCTTGGCGCTGAATGCCTTCTGCATCTCATCGAGCTTCTCGGCCTTGAGCCGATTGAGCTCCTTGCCTTGCGCAGCGCACACGCTGCTCATCTGTTGCAGCGCCACCGACTGCTGCTTGAACTGCACCTTCAGATCCTTGTGCTTCTTCTTCACCTCCTCCAGCTTCACCTGCCCCGGATGGCTCTGCTCGCGCCCGCTGCTCTCCATGGGCTTGAACTCCTTCTGGGCCGCGGAGAACGGCCCGTCATTGCGCATCGCTAAGCCAACACCAGGCTTCTGCTCCGGCTTGCCCGCAGGTCGCTGCAGCAAGCAGCCTCCCCCCCGAGGCCGCACAGTCAGTGGGCTCCCCGCAGAGCCAATCCGGCGCGCCGCCGCCACGTGGAGCGCTCCTGAGAAAGCCTATCAGCATGCTGCAGAGTGCCCTGCTGCAACCCGCGAGAGACCCTCGCTTTCTCGCCGCTGCGGTCTGGCTTCCGGTGAGCGGCCTCGGCGCTCTTCGCCACGTGTAGGAAAACAGTAGACTCTCATGCAGTGTTAATCACAGAGAGGCCAAAAGTACAAATTCAGACAGTATGACTGTATGACTGTATGACAGTATGACTGTGCTGACAGAGTACAGTACTATGTGTATATGTAGACAGAGCAATGATGACAATGAGTCTGCAAGAGACAGAAGATAAATTCAAAATGTACACAATATCTGTTACAGAACACACGAGTACAAGTACGAGTACAGAAGTAGCCATGACTGAGTAACAGTAAGCTGAGACAGAGAACACAACTGTGTGATATAAGCACTGACTGTAACTCACAAACACTTCTATCAGATTTAATATCATTCAACTGTGTGTGTGTGTGAGTTCGTACACATTCTACTAGTTATATGCCTGAGTATACAAACTAAGTAGAAGTTGATTATCCTAGGTTATGGGCCTTATATGGATCTGAGGTAGTTTAGGTACAGTCGTCATGACTGACGCGGGGGTGCCAGTTTCAGAACGGAAGTATCCTACGCGGGAATCACAGCTTCAGGACTTGGTAGAGCAACAGGCTGCTTTTATGAAAACTATGGCAGAGACAATTACGGTGTTGAGTGCTGAGAAGAAAGAGCCTGAGAAATCAACAGATCATGAAGAAGCTGAGTCGGGTGTAATGAGCCCTGCCAACGCACAGAAGACGGTTCAGTGCGTAGTGAAGTTATTAGGTACGACGAAGTACACGGGAACAGAGAGGAATCAATATGAATCCTGGGTTCAATTTAAGACTCAGTTGGAGTCAGCAGTCACGTTTTATCCTGAACTGCTTGAACTGGTGTGTGACTATCCAGTGTCAGATATTGCAGATATCAGAGGACTGAACTCGTTTACGCCTAAAACGGGTGGTTATAGTAAATCGACTGCAGAGGAAAAGCCTTCATCACGGGCGGGAGATAGGCCTTCATCACGGGCTGAGTACGGAGATAACGACGCGGAGGACGAAGAGCAGACGGCGACAGCTTTATTACTGTGCCTGGTTCTGCCAGTGTGGCAAGTACAGTTTTGTCAGCAATTCTGAAGCAGGTAACAGCCGGGGACGCCTTTGACGTGGTACGACGCTGTGGTAATGACGGTTTGAAGGCGTTCAGGAAACTGAAGTGCAGAGTGGAGCCGCAGCTGTTTGGACAACTCGGGGTCCAATGAAGAAGCTGTGCAAGCTGACCGTGAACGTGAATGAGGACCCGGTGAAGCAGTTGGGTTACTTTGGGGACGTAATGAGTTCTGTGGCCAACTACGGCGGCGCGAGGCTTGATCCTACAGCTGTGGAGGTGCTGGTGACTGCAATGGCTGTGGCTGCTATGCCTATGGAGTATTCGCAAGTAGTTGCTGATATGAGTAAGGAACGACGTCCTTCTTTTGATATGCTTGTGCAGAGGTCTGAGTATTTCTTCGTGAACGTGGTGCAGCAATCTTTGGTTCCTGCATCGGGTATAGTGGGGGCTACTGTGGACGGGGAGACTGTTGCTGTGGCGAGAGCTCTGGTTGCGGACAGAAGGAGGCGGAGCGAGGAGAAGGTCAATGACGGAAAGAAACTGATATGTCCTACGTGCTCTGGCGTTCATTCTGCCGAAAAGTGCTGGATAGTGAACCCGGCGGGTATGGAGGAGTTCATCAAGCTTAATCCTTCTAAGGAGAGAGCGGTTCGTGAGAACTATGCGCGGAGGCTCAAGAAAATCGCGGCGAAGAAGACACCTGACGCAGCAGCAGCGACGGTGGAGGAGGCGACTTCATCCAGCTCAGCACGGCCGCGTCGTACAGTGGTTTCTGCGGGGGAGCTGTGGAGCTTGGAGAATCACGAGGAAGTTCATGTAGCCTGTCCGGTAGTTACTACAGTGGCAGACCAAAAGGTGGTATACACAGGTGAGGTGTTGGAGGACACTTGGGTGTACGGTGTGTTCAATCGCGACAAGGAGGACGGCGCACTCGTGCAGAATGAGTACTACGAGGACTCGTTACAGGCTTCAGGAGGAGACCTGTGTGCCGTGACTGTGGTGGACTCGGACAGAGAACTGTACTTTGATAGTATGGCGACGAAGTCTATCTTTAATGACTTATCTATGTTTGAGGGTGCTCAGGTGAATGCGTCAGCAGCTGTGTCGTTCAAGGTCATGGCTGGAGAGGTGACAACGTCTCGCGGAGGAGGCCGAGGAAGTATTACCTTGTGGAATCGGGTGACGAAGAAGGCTGACGTGCTGAAGGTGGAGGCGCAGTACGTGCCTGAGTCGCCTTTTAATCTGGTATCCGCGGTGAGTCTGGAGGACAAGTTTGGTCTGTTTGCTCAGTTTGGGGACCGTGTACTGCGGGACAAGGAGAACTTATGTGAGTACCACGTGTGCAGAAAGGGGAACGTGTATGTTTTACCTGAGGTCATCGTGGAGACTGCGCTGCCGGGGGTGGAGTGCGACAAGCAGGAGAGTTGTCCGGTGAGGGACAAGTGCAACTGGAAGTTCACTGAGTTCCAGAAGTGGAACAATGAGAAGGGGCCCTTTCATCTGGATATGTGTGCTGACGAGCACAATCGGCAAGTGAACGAGTACTACTCTCTGGTGAAGTCGGTGTTCCTTCATTGTCTGACGGGACGGAGCTTCTGGGGTAATCCACCGTACGACGACATGTTCATTGAGAGACTGCTGACCAAGATACTCATGGACTTTCCTAAGGACCCCGTGCACACGAAGTTTATGCTTGTGGTACCGTACAAGCCGAATGCTACCTGGTGGAGGTTGACAACGAAGTTTGAGGAGCTGCACGTGTACTCGAAGGGCAGTGTGATATTTTCTGCGAGGACAGACCAATGCTACAACGTGTCTGAGCTGGTGGAGTCGGAGCCTGGCCGTGTTTTCATCCAGGGGACTCCGTGGCCTGTTGTCGTGCTGTATCTTGACCAGTTTGTGGTCCCGAGGGTGGACGCAAAGGTTATTGGGCATATCAGGCTTGGTCACACCTGTGACAAGCATGTTGAGGTCATGGACCTTCAGGGGTTGGACCTTGGTGTGAACTCTGAGGAGTTGAGGAGCAGCAGTGTGCTGAGCTGTTCTGTGAATTGTATGGCGTGCCAGGTGGCGGCACCGAAGAGGCCATCACAGACGACAGATAGGGGAAGGGTCCCGAAGTCTGTACGAAAGGTGGTGGAGAAGAGGTAGGTGTCTGTCAAAATGGGGCAGTTGACGTTCACTGATCATGGCGGACCGTTCGTGACATCTACCAAAGGTTATCGTGGGTACACTATTCATTTGGATGACTATTCAGACGTGTGTCATTTCTATGTCTGGAAACAGAAGCTGGAGTATGTGGACGCTCTGGAGGACTATTGTAAGATGGTGAAGGCAACTGGGCGAGTGTTCCTTGAGGAGGAGACTCGTGTTGAACAGGTGGTGTACGACCTGGACGTGCTGGTATTGCACCCTGACAATGACTCGACCATCGTGTCTGGGAAGGCTAAGCAGTACTGTGAGGACAATGCTATCGTGCAGAGGACGACGTCACCGTACTTGCACGAGAACAATGCCAGGGCGGAGACCATGAACAAGTTCCTGCAGACGAAGGCGAGAGCTATGCTGGTGACTGCTGGTTTGCCTGCGACTATGTGGCCTTTGGCTATGAGGCACGCTGTGTATTTGATCAATCGACTATGCAAGGCTCGGCTGGGTATGAAGTCTAGTTTGCAGGTGCTGAACCAGAAGTACGATCTGTCTGTGCTGCGAGTGTTTGGGTGTCGAGCTTATGCTTTCATCGACGCGAGCCTGCGTTCGAAACTGGCGGATCGGGCTACTCCTTTGATCTACGTGGGACACGAAGAGCGATCAACGGCTTATCTGCTTTACAGCCAAGACAAGGAGAAGGTGGTCAGAAGTGGTATGGTTCGGTTCGACGAGCGCGTTGATAAGTATGGACAGCTGGTGATGTCTTGGGATCCCTCTATGCTGACACCGTTGAAATCGTTATATGACTGTGAGTCTCTGGATGGAAACTTCGTTTCAGCTTTTGTGGGGACAGCGACAGTTATACTGGATCTGCGTGCCTACGTGGAACTGAAGGGTGATGAGTTCACTGGTGTAGTGAAGTTGAACAGTGCTGGTGGAGGATCATTTTGGACGCCGGTGAGTGTGTTTCTGGAAGCACGGGTGGAGCATCTTGCGTTGCTGTTTGAGTATTGTGCACAGCTGACAGTGAACTCATTCTATCCGTTGTTTGAGAAGGTGACAGTGCAGCCGTCAGGAGGAGGTGAATGGGAGGCAGCAGTGGTGTGTGCTTCGGCACGGGAGGATCATGTATTGCCGTACCAGGTGATATTGGAGCGTCATGCTGGAGTGAGGGGCTCGGCAATTGATGTGGGTGAGGCTCGCGTGAGGTTTGAGACCCGTCATGTTGCTCTGGCAGCTCAGGAGGAGAAACTGACGGGGTTGCCAGTTGGAGTGACGGAGCCGAAAGGATGGGTTCAGTTGGTGAATGGACCTGACGCAGTGCAGTGGCAGGAGTCGGACCACAGAGAGGAGTGCGCTCTCATCGACGTGAAGAAGGCAATCTTGCCGGTGGAGACGGTACCTCCTGGTGAAAAGGTTATGCGCATGGTGGCTGTGTACAAGGCGAAGTTGGACTCTGCAGGGGAGCTGACCGAGAGGAAGACCAGGTGGGTGGTATGCGGCAATGGTCAGCAGCATGGGGTGCACTATGAGGACGTGTATGCACCATGTACTCAGCTGTCAACTTTGAGAATTCTTATTCAGCTCAGTTTGGTGTTGGGACTGTTGGCCTTTACCTTGGACGTCATCACGTGCTTTCTGAACGGTGAGCTGGACGTGGACGTTCCTCTGTATGTCAGTTGGCCTAATGCACGGACAGTACGGGGAGTGAGGTATAGAATTCTGCAGAAGAGTGTGTACGGGTTGAAGCAGGCACCGCGCATTTGGTACAGGACGAGCAAGGAGTTTCTGCTTGCTTATGACCACAGGATCCGGGTGTCCAACATTGACCCGTGCCTTTTCTACATCTGGCAGCCTGGCACACTGGTGGTCTTTGTATATGTGCACGTGGATGACTACACTGTCTTCACTTCTTCAGTGGAGTGGAAGGTGGAGTTTTCAGAGCATTCAGCGCAAAATGGCCCAGTAAGGACAAAGGACCATTGGTCGAGTTGCTGGGTATGTGTATGGCTTTCAGTGACTATGGTCTGGTCAGGGAGTGCCAAATCAGTCAGGTTGGGCTGATACAACGTATGCTGGAGAGGTATTCTATGCAGGACTGCAATCCGTGTATGACACCAATGGAGCCCAGACTGTCTCTGATGCCTGTGGACTCGGAGGAGAAGTTGGAGAAGCTTCCCTATGTTAATCTGGTGATGAAATTGATGTGGCTGGCACGTTGCTCACGGCCTGATATTCTGACAGCGGTCTGTTATTTGGCCAGGTTCTCTCACTGCTACGGGCAGGTGCACTGGCAGCATTTGAAGCGTGTGCTGAGATATTTTAAGGGCACTATTCATTTTTGTTTGACAATGCAGTGCAGTTCGCCAGCGTCACTGACTGCAGAGTTGATAGTAACGGCCTATACAGATGCAGACCACGCAGCAGACAAAGTGACCAGACGCTCTGTTACAGGTTCACTGGTGCGACTGAATGGAAGTACTGTCATGTACTCGTCGAAATTGCAGAAGACAGTTGCAGTCAGCACAGCAGAGGCAGAATTGATAGCGTTGTCAGAATACGACGTTGAGTATGTTGTCAATCTGCTGACTGAGTTTTCACCTGTCAAGCAGCCTGTTACAATTCATGGAGACAATCATGCTTCGGTGGCACAGGCAGAGAATGTTTTGAACAATGCAGCGACACGTCATGTGGCAGTGAGGAATCAATATGTGGCAAAGTTGGTAGAGCTGGGCAGAATTGTCATTGCAAAAGTGCCCACGCAGGAGAATTTGGCAGACTTCTTTACCAACAGTCTTGCTTTGGACCGTTTTCAGGTACTCAGTGCTGTGGTGGTGCGATATTTTCGAAGAGCATGAGTAAGGAGGAGTAGGAAAACAGTAGACTCTCATGCAGTGTTAATCACAGAGAGGCCAAAAGTACAAATTCAGACAGTATGACTGTATGACAGTATGACTGTTCTGACAGAGTACAGTACTATGTGTATATGTAGACAGAGCAATGATGACAATGAGTCTGCAAGAGACAGAAGATAAATTCAAAATGTACACAGTATCTGTTACAGAACACAAGAGTACAAGTACGAGTACAGAAGTAGCCATGACTGAGTAACAGTAAGCTGAGACAGAGAACACAACTGTGTGATATAAGCACTGACTGTAACTCACAAACACTTCTATCAGATTTAATATCATTCAACTGTGTGTGTGTGTGTGTGAGTTCGTACACATTCTACGAGTTATATGCCTGAGTATACAAACTAAGTAGAAGTTGATTATCCTAACGTGCGCGCGCCGTGTGCGGCGCACTAGGGGCCCGGCGGCTTTCAGTTGTCATTGGCGCCAGAGTGAGCGGCCGAGGGAGCTGCGAGCTCCGCACCGTTGCCTGAAGGAACGTATCCCCATCGTCGGGTTTGCTTGCGGTCTCCCCATTCCCTCCTGGCGGTGTTTTCTGAATCGGCAGATCCGATGTTTTCGGAATCGGCAGATCCGGTGCCATCTCCGGAACTTCGGCCTCCACGTCTGGCTGCCATGGACGCACTGCCTCTGCCATGGCCGCCTCTTCGCCCTCCATGTCCTCCACCACAGAGCTGTGGCTCATTCGGCTAGGGCGCCCATACGCCTTGCCTCGGGTCTGCACGGGCCCGGCGCCCCCAAAAAGTAAATGCGCCGAGCACGCCGCGCTCTGGCGCACAGGCGGCGCGGACGCGCACCGCAGCGCAGGCGGGCCATCCCTCGGGCAATCGCATCTGAATCTGTGCTCGAATCCACTTCCACCGCACAGTGGACGGACCGCCATTGACATGCAAATGTCTCTTTGTGTTTGAGTCAACAAAAGCAAGCGAGCAGCTGACGAATCATGCTGACTTTCCTCATCCAAAATTTCCACTTTCCTCATCCAAAATTTCCACACGTGGTCTTTTCAGATGTGTCTGGCGTTCAGATGCAGACAGCGCAATGTTCAAACTGTCGGATCTGCAGACTCCGTGAAACTTTGTCACAATTCGCGCAACCTTTCTCTAAAAGATCTGCGCGAGAATCTTCTGCGGGCAAAGAATTGATTGAGATTGAGATTGGTTTCCTGATTCGGTCAGCCTAACAAAGTCTCCCTGTGGATCTCACGCTGTATCTCGCTTCTCGACGATCAAACGGACACATTCTCAGGTGAAAATGTGTAGCGACCGTTCAGAAGTTTTTCGGGACCAGGGGGTTAAAACCCCGCATTGCTGCGACTCTTTTTAAGCTGACTTTTTTCATTCGCATTTGAGTTTCATTGAATTTTCATTCTCTGAAACCCAGGGTGAGGCGATAGGGAAGAACTGGAGGCAGCGTGAGCTGACAATGGGCGGGGGAATGGCAGAGAGGCATGGTTGACGAAGAGGGGCCAAGTAGAATGGAAGGGGGGGGGCGGGGGTGAGCAGGCAAACCGGGTGCATGGTGTCCACGTGCGGGGTTGGCTGTGCTTTCTTTCCTTTGTGCTTCTCCCCTGGCTGCCGATCCATCTCGCCACGTGGCACCTCTGCCACCAACTCGCTGCCCTCCTGTAGGGGGGCTGGTGGGGCCTGGCCCGCCCCACTCGGCACCATCTCCTCCTGCACCCGGCCCCCCTGAGAGCCCTTCGGCTGGGCGGCGGCCTGGCCCTCGCTCTCCTCCAAGATCTCCACAGCTTCTTCCTCCACGGACTCCTGCTCCGCCGGGTCGCTCTGCCCGACGTTGCCCCTCACGCTGTGCTCAGACTCAAGTTCTGAGGCATTCCCTAGTGACTGATACGATAGCTGCGCTTCCAGTGTGTTTGACCCGTCGCCACCCTGCATGCCCTGCTCGGAGGGGCTCCCTCCCTCAGACTCTCTCGGATCCCAAGACGCGGCTGACACAGCGGTGTTCAGCACCGATCGGTGGTCCGATGTGGCGTCATCCTGCACGGAAACGCGATCCGACGTGGCGTCGTCCTCCATTAACACTCGGGTGGAAACCGCCGCGTCCTGCATCGTCAGATCTCCCTGCATCGCCGCGTCCTGGATGCTCACAAAACTCGTGCCCGCATCCTCCGCATCATCCCGTCTTGTGCCAACCTGCGCTCCATGGTAAACGCTCGGCGGATCTTCTACGAACGGCATCGCGTCCTCATCCGTGCTCGACTCCGAGGGCAACCCGCGCGGCGGCACAACTGCGGCGCTGAACCTCGCATCGGGCGCGCTCCACTCGCGCGGCTCGGTGCGAGGCCGCCCCTCGGTCTGGCAGGCGATGTCCACGCCTGCCAGGGCCGCGCACTGCATCTCCTCCTCCAGGTCCAACGCCGCGTCGCGCACCACCTCCGCCAGCTCCTGAGCGAAGCACCAGCTCCTCATCCTCAGAGCTGCTCCAGGGCAATTGGACAGAAGCCACAGGCACAGCTCACAGGAGAACGTCCTCAAACCCTAAAAACAAACTGGAGACAAGACAGGGCCAGGCGCGCCGCATTCCAGTGGCCCCTCCAGTCCCTCCAGCGCATGGCGTAAGGCACTCAAGCGAAGGCCTGGCCGGGGAGTCGCCGGCGCACGGGAGCAGCAAGGGCCACACCTCTGCGAACTCCTTGCCGTCGGCGAGGCAGGAGGACCCGATCTCCAGGTTCTGGTGCGCGCAGGTGATCAGCTCCAGTATGCTGTCCCGGCTCGCTCCTTCACCGCCCTCCTCCAATATCTTCAGTGCCCCCTGGGCTGCCTCCAGCCCGGAGTGAAGCGCCTCCCGACCGTCCTCCACACAATCCACAGCTTGCCACGTGGACGTGCCACTACGGCCATCCTCCGCTTGCCCCTGCTCGATTTCTGCCAACTCCACCATTGTGTCCAGAATGCCTCCAGTAGTCTCCTGCCCAAACCACACAACCCTTCACAATCGTTCACACGCACACCCCGCCAAGTTGCCCCCCCCCTCCCCTACACCTAATAGCAGAGACCCACCAAGGGCGCTCCGATCAGAAGTCCAACAAAACTTCCCGGAGGCTCATTGATGGGGCCACGTCCTCCTAAGATAGCGCCCGTCTGCGCCAGCAGAGATATATGCTTCAATGCCCAGCGCCTGTCTATTTAGGTCGATGCTCGTGTACAGAGAGGATCTTGCATCGAATCGTTGTGGCCTCCCTCCGCGGGGGAACCTCCTAGGTAGCTTACAGCAAAGTCGCGACTCGCGAGCCAGCGATCTTTTTCATTTGTCACGAACGGATATTGCCCTATGTCCACGCGAGGAAGCGTCCACCTAGAGAGAGTCTAATCTCAAGCTGGAAATTGAGCTGGGGAAATCTTATACAGAAGCCGTGGAATCCACATCACATCTTGATCCAACGGCGTGGAAGTCGTGGACTCCACATCGCATCTTGATCCAACGGCAACGTCGCCTTGGAGCACACTCGGAACGCAGGGGCTTCTTGCGGGAGGTTCCACTGGGTTGGGGCTCGAGGGTGCGGAGGGCTTACCATGGCCGTCTGATTCAGCATCGCGAGGGTATTCGTCACTTTCTGCACCATCAATGCTATATCTGACAGTGGCACCCGCGCCGGTCCTGTCAGCATGCTCTCCACCTCTCTCAGAGCCTCGGACTCCTGCACCGCCCCGCTCACAACTTCGTCGAGCTCCGCAACATTCATCTCCAGGCCATCTGCCATATCCATCTCCTCCTCGCCCTCCTCATCATCCTTGCCCTCATCGACGGCCGCGCCCTCAGCCTCCATCAAGCCCTGTGCCCGGCCCCCCCGCCCATCTTCTGCGCCATTCACTTCAGCTGCAAACTTTGTCTTCCTTGGTCCCATCGCTTTGGTCAACCTCCTCCCCTTCAACGAGTTAATCTTCGCCAGCGTCTTCGCCGCGGACATCACTGATTTGCGTTCCGGCCGCCCAGGTGGAGGACTGCGATCACGACCTGCACGCAACTCCATCCGCGCACCCTCATAATCGCACCCTCACCCCCGTCAACGGCCCTGACCCCTCACTGCGTGCCCCTTTAACCCACCGCGTCGTAACCTTCCGCCTCGGAGCGCACTGTGACCCTCTACAAACCCAGCGGCGGCGGCAGCGGTGCGCCCATCCAACTATCAGCAGCGCGTACAACTCCCACGGGCAAGCTTCGCTTGAAGCTGGGTCCCTGGAAATCGGATTGGGTCAGCGCTAGGGATGAGGAGTGGCTGGGCGTGGCGCAGAGCTGGGATTCCATGGTCCGCACCGCCCGGGGATAGGTTACCCGGGGATGAGGATGAGGCCGGCTGCGGAGAGCTGGGTGAGTCGTGTGCTGCGCCACGCTGCTGCGTCACGCTGCTGCGATGGTGCGCCCGATCTCGCAGGTTCTCGCCTGTGTTGTGATCCAGGAAGGATGTCATGTGAGAGCGCCTGTTGGACTTGGAGGGGGGCAGCCTCTTGTCCGTCTGCGTGGCGCTATCTGACATGCTCGGCCTCCACGATGAGGATGCCGGAGGCGGGGCATCTACCGGCTCCGGCTCCTGGAGACGGGCGGGAGGGCGGGGAGACAGTTAGTCTGCGCGACCTGCACATTGGCGCACACCTGGCGCCCCGCGTAGACCGCCGGCGCGCATGCAGGGCGGATGTGCTCAGAGTGGAGCGCTGCGAAAGGCCGTCCTGGATGCTAGGCTGGAAGGGTGGTACACCAACCAAATCTCCATCGAAATCTGCCGTTGACACACCGACGATACTCCTCCGAACCTGCCGATGACACACCAGCGATACTCCTCCAAACCTGCTGATGACACACCGACGTACTCCTCCAAACCTGCTGATGACACACCCAACGATACTCCTCAAACCTGCTGATGACACCAGCATTCTCCTCCAGACCTGCTGATGACACAGCGACGCCTCCTCAGACACCGATGACACTGTGATACTCCTCAAACCTGCTGATGACACACCAACGATACTTCTACTCGAACCTACCGATGAAACACCAACGACTCTCCTCCGAACCTGGTAACCTCGCAATCTCCTCGAACCTGCCGATGACACACCAACGATACTCCTCCGAACCTGCTGATGACACACCGGCGATACTCCTCCAAACCTGCCGATGACACACCTGCTTGATGCTCCTCCGGACCTTGCTGGGTGACGCACCGGTGATCTGCTCTGAACCTGCCGATGACACACACGATACTCCCTCGAACCTGCACTAGTAACCACACCGACGATACTGCTCTGAACCTGCCGATGACACACCAACGATACTCCTCCGAACCTGCCGATGACAAATTCGCTGAAAGCGTTTGGGTGCACACTAAGGCTTTGATTGTAGGCACATGCTCCGCCGGCCTGCACCTTGTCATCAAAGGCTCACGCGCATCACCATCTCCAGGGCAAGGAAAAGGGCCGCGCGAGAGAGAGGGCAGAACGGGAAGGCCGCGCGGCGCACCTCTTCTGGCACTGAGGCCAGAGAAAACTCCGGCTCCAACTCTGGCTCCATGTTGTCCTCCTCCACATCGTCCGCCTCGATGTCGTCTGCTGCATCGCCGCTCCGATAGATTTCGTCCATCTCCAACAGCGGCGGTTCGACCTCCGACACTGGGGGGAAGAGCTGCGGGAGGCGGACCATACCAGAGGAGGGCGCTTCCTGCGGAAGGGAGGAGGGACCCTGGGGAGAGGGGGCTCAGAGAAGGGAGGGGCTGAGAGAGGCGAGGGGAGGGGGACCCTGAGGGAGGGAGCTGTCTGCTGCGCCACAGGTGCAGTCACGGTTTGCGGCCTTCTTGGAGTTCGCCTTTCCACCAGAAGACTTTGTGGTGTCCCGTGATGTTCTTGCTGATCTCCCCGCCTCCTTCGCCGTGGATGCCACGCCTCCTGCTGGGGCCCCTGGGAGGGACGCCGGAGCCAGATCGCACTGCACCTCGGCATCGAACATCGGAACGTGCGCAATGCCAGCCGGCTCGGAGTTCAGACTTTCCCTCCTGGCAGCAAGCCCATCCATTCCATCGCGCGCCGCGAGTTTCAGAAGGGGGTGGCTCTTTGGTGCCCTCATCTCCACCACTCCCCAAAAGGGGGTGGCTCTTTGGTGCCCTCATCTCCACCACTCCCCACCTTTAGCATTCTTGGGCTCGCACCACAACCCTACGTCGGTATCTACCCAAAAGAAACAGAGCCACGGCTCCGAAGGCTGCAGACCCTAAATACGGTCCGTGTCATCTCTCGGCTGGCATCAGCCTGCCATACTGCCTCGATCTGCCGTACGGTGTCGCTAGTCGCTTCACCGGAGGAAACCACCAAAATTCCACTTCTTCCCCATCCAAAAAAACCCTCACCTTCCACCTCTGACTGCTTCGCCCCACCGCATTCTGTGCGATCACGCCTGCAGTAGCTAGGAGCAGATGATTGGACCCGAGTATGGTACCCGAGCAGAACGAAAGGTGTAAACGTTTCTAACTCCAAGCTGTGCCCTTGATGCCAGGCAAGCTCACTCCAAGCTGTGCCCTTGATGCCAGGCAAGCTCACTCCAAGCTGCGCCCTTGATGCCAGGCAAGCTCACTCCAAGCTGCGCCCTGATGCCAGGCTAGCAGGTCCAAGCTGCGCCCTTGATGCCAGGCAAGCTCACTCCAAGCTGCGCCCTTGATGCCAGGCAAGCTCACTCCAAGCTGTGCCCTTGATGCCAGGCAAGCTCACTCCAAGCTGCGCCCTTGATGCCAGATTAGCAGGTCCAAGCTGCGCCCTTGATGAGCAAGCAGGTCAAGCTGCGCCCTTGATGCCAGGCAAGCTCACTCCAAGCTGCGCCCTTGATGCCAGGCAAGCTCACTCCAAGCTGTGCCCTTGATGCCAGGCAAGCTCACTCCAAGCTGTGCCCTTGATGCCAGGCAAGCTCACTCCAAGCTGCGCCCTTGATGCCAGGCAAGCTCACTCCAAGCTGCGCCCTTGATGCCAGGCAAGCTCACTCCAAGCTGCGCCCTTGATGCCAGGCAAGCAGGCTTAGATGGGAGGAGTCCCGCACATGGCTTCATAATCCGTCGCGTTCAATTGCCGTGAAACCCTTGGAGACCTGGCCTTCGGCTCCTGCTGGGCCTCCCCCGTGGTATTCCCACCCCGCCTCTCAGGAGGTATCAGGACATACCCTCACAGCACGTCGCCCCAACCCTTCTGCTTTCATAATCAGACATGCCAGACGCTCCATTGGCATGCACCCGGGGGCCGCCCCACCTTGTCAACGCTTTTGGTGGCTGCGGCTTCTTCCTGGCGGTACGGCGTCACAACCTTCTGCTGGTTGTCGAGGTTTTTGTAAAGCCTGTACTCTGCTTTCTGAAGGATACAACCACTCCCCACCATTCACAGAACCAATTCAAAAGGGACAGCCTCTTTCTCAATTCAAAAGGGACAGCCTCTTTCTCAATTCAAAAGGGACAACCTCTTTCTCAATTCAAAAGGGACAGCCTCTTTCTCCATTCAAAAGGACAACCTCTTTCTCAATTCAAAAGGGCAGCCTCTTTCTTAATTCAAAAGGACAGCCTCTTTCTCGATTCAAAAAAGGGGCAGCCTCTTTCTCGTTTCAAAGGGACAGCCTCTTTCTCAATTCAAAAGGGGCAGCCTCTTTCTCAATTCAAAGGGCAGCCTCTTTCTCGATTCAAAAGGACAGCCTCTTTCTCAATTCAAAGGACAGCCTCTTTCTCAATTCAAAAGGGACAGCCTCTTTCTCAATTCAAAAGGGACAGCCTCTTTCTCATTTGAACAGGGACAGCCTCTTTCCCAATTGAAAAGTGCCATCACCGGGTCCCTGCACCTCATACGCATCGTCCTCCACCCCACACCACCTCACACGCATGAGGCGCTCCAAGCGCCCGCCTAGCCCCAGGTGCTGCCTCCCGCCTAGCCCCAGGTGCAGCCTCCCGCCTAGCCCCAGGTGCAGCCTCCCGGGCGCTCGAAAATGCCGCATCGCGGCAACTCGAGCCAGCACAGCACCTGATGGACACTGGCCACACCCCCTGCTTATCCCTCAGCGCTGCACCCTCAGACCATCACACACCACTCGAATCCGCCAGGGGTTTCTGCAAAGAGGGCCGCGCCTCAAGATCGTCCAGCTTCTTTATTTCCTCCTCCTCCATCTCCCGTAGGTCTCCCACGCGGGTCACCGCCATGTTGTACAAGTTGTTCGTCATGTCTATCTGCAGGTCTCTCCCACAACACAGCGCCCCTCCCGCAGATTAGCCCAAAACTGTAAACCCTAATCCTCCAAACCCTAAACCTCCACGCTCCGCATGCGCTTCCCATCCCCCCCACACCTCTTGGAGCCTCACCCGAAGCCTCGGAAATAATCTCAGCAACGACTGATTCATCTCAACACTCCCTGAACAAAGTCCCGCATGCCCCACCTCCTACCCTGACTCACCAGTAGATCCCTCCTATCCCTGGTCCCCCCATCACCTCCCGCACGCTCCAGGATGCCCCACTGGCCGCAACCTGCCTTGAGTCCTCGCCTCGCAGTCACGCCTGCCTCGCCCCTCTAGGGGACAGCCTTGCCCCTAAGTCTCGCCCTCCTCTTGGTGTTGTTGCTATTCCATCTCAGGCACATTCCTATCCCTACGGTGGAATCTGCACAGTACACGTGGACAACGGGAGGGGGAAAGGGACCTGTTCGGCGTCCTCCTCCTGGAATGCCGCCAGCTCGTCCTTCTCATTCTGCAGCTTCAAGGCCTCCTCCTGAGCCCGGCCCCATCCAGCCGTCGGTCCAAGCTACCAGGCGCCAGGTGCCCGCCTATGGTCACTCTGCACAGGCTGACCGATTGCTCGCTGACAAGGGCGATGACAGGAGACCGCAAGGGCGATGACAGGAGACCGCAAGGGCGATGACAGGAGACCGCAAGGGCGATGACAGGAGACCGCAAGGGCGATGACAGGAGACCGCACGGGCGATGACAGGAGACCGCACGGGCGATGACAGGAGACCGCAAGGGCGATGACAGGAGACCGCAAGAGCGATGACAGTAGCCACGCAAGAGGCGATGACAGGAGACCGCAATGACAGGAGACCACAAGGGCGATGACAGGAGACCGCAAGAGCGATGACAGTAGCCCATAAGAAGCGATGACAGGAAGACCGTAAGGGCGATGACAGGAACCGTAAGGCGATGACAGGGAGACGCATAAGAGGCGATGACGGGGCCGCAAGGGCGATGACAGGAGACCGCAAGGGCGATGACAAGAGACCGCAAGGGCAATGACAGGAGACCGTAAGGGCGATGACAGGAGACCGCACGGGCGATGACAGGAGACCGCAATGACAGGAGACCACAAGGGCGATGACAGGAGACCGTAAGGGCAACAAACCGCAAGCAGTACTGCAGCAACCATGCCAGCACCACTAACAAACAGGGACCCGGGCAAAAGCATGACACTGCGAGTACCCCGAACCGCGGCTCTGAGCACCCGAGAGGCTGTGAGGTGATCTATACGAGTCCGCGCGTCAAAAGGAACGCTGCGCTTCGCAGAGCCAACGGCAGAGATCGGAGGAGCGCTTCGCAGAGCCGACGGCAGAGATCGGAGGAGCACTCCGCAGAGCCGACGGCAGATATCGGAGAACGCCGCCAGAGCCGACGGCAGAGATCGGAGGAGCGCTTCGCAGAGCCGACGGCAGAGATCGGAGGAGCGCTCCGCAGAGCCGACGGCAGAGATCGGAGGAGCACTCCGCAGAGCCGACGGCAGAGATCGGAGGAGCGCTCCGCAGAGCCGACGGCAGAGATCGGAGGATCAATCCGCAAAGCCGACGGCAGAGATCGGAGGAGCGCTCCGCAGAGCCGACGGTAGAGATCGGAGGAGCACTTCGCAGAGCCACTGCCGGCATCACGCCGGAAGGAGAGGAAAGGAAGAAATGGGTAAAACCAAAGGAAGATCGAGGTGGAGCAAGTGAGGAGGCCGGGAACGATTGAGGCGGAGCAAATGAGGAGGCGGGGAAAGAATGAGGTGGAGCTAGTGAGGAGGCGGGGAACGATTGAGGCGGAGCAAGTGAGGAGGCGGGGAAAGATTAGCGGGGAGCAAGAGGAGGTGGGGAAAGATTGCGGCAGAGCTAGTGAGGTGGGGAAAGATTGGAAGGAGCAAGGAGGAGGCGGGGAAAGATTGAAGCGGAGCGAGGAGGAGGTGGGGGAAGATTGAGGTGAAACTAGTGAGGAGGCGAGGGAAAGATTGAGGTAGCAAGTGAGGAGGTGGGGGAGATTGAGGGAGCAAGTGAGAGGCGGGGAAAGATTGAGGTGGCGCTAGGTGAGGAGAAGTGGGGAGATTGAGGTGGGAGCAAGTGAGGAGGCGTGGAAAGATTGAGGTGGAGCAAGTGAGGAGGCGGAGAAAGAGCTGCGAGCCAAGCAGATGGGATAAAGGTGCAGGCTCGGGCCAGAAGGCGGAAGCGCGGGCTTGGGGGACAGGGGACCATGGGTGAACACGGGGAGAGGCGATGCAGGCCAGCCCGGGAGGCTCGGTGCGCAGCGTAGGCGCGGGCGGGTACGGGGCGCAGGTGACAAGAAGGACGGGTTCCGGCTCAGAAGGGTGCCAACCCGATGGGGGGAGGAGCAGCTAGATGGAGGAGTCTGAGCCATCTCCGGTGACATGACAGGAGTGCCCGCAGGTCGGAAGGAGAGCGCCAGCTGAGGGGCTGGCCGAGGGGTTGCCACATGAAAAAGAGCCTCGTGGACAAAGAGGGCAGGGGCAGATGTAGGCCAGCTGAAAATAGTGCCCGCCGCGGAAGTGGATGAGGTAGCTGAGCGGAGCGCGTGCTGGCGAAACGGGATTGCCACGTCCGCGCACAAGTACCCACCTCCGCCTGCATGAGCTCGTCTTGTAAGTTCTCTAGCGCCTCCTCTTGCTCTTTTATTTCCCGTTTTGTCTGCCGCAACGCCAACTCCAAACATCAGCTCCACTGTACGATCAGTCCCATCGCCCCTTGACATCCGCTGGGAAAACATCTTCTAACTCACCCGCAACTGCTGACCTCTAGCTTTAGGCCAATCCGCGACACATCCACCTATCACCTGCTGCCACTTGGCCCCCTAAACCCGGACGTACCCGCTCCCGCAGCGCCTCAAGCAGCTGAACGTTGCCTTTCGCCTGCTCCATCTGCATCTTGATATCCTGAGTCAGAGAGCGAACCTGACCCTTAGTTCATGGCATACTGCACGGGAAATAGCAGCCGTCGGATTTCAATACTCTTCGGGCGCTTTTGGACAGCCTCAAAGTGCAGGAATGCCTCCCACCCGGCAGAGGGGTGGTCGCAAAGGGGGCCGTGGTACAAATTAAAGTCTTGCTCAAGGGTGTTCCACAAGTGCAAGGGGGCAGGCCAGACACCTTGACCTCCCTGGCAGGAGGTGCGTGTTGTGGGGGGAGGCACCTCCATCTTGCTGACAGGCTCCTCGTCTTCGCTCTCTTGCGCCTCTCGACCGGCCGCCAGCTCAGACTCCACGAGGCCAGACACCGCGGCCAGCTGCTCTTTCTTGATCTTCATCTGCTTCCTCTTGTTCTTCACAATGGCCTGTGCCCCGCCCACTGCCCTACCATCACAAGGTGCCAATGCACATGTGTGCCCTTCTCCTTGGGGCGATTTCTCTGACAGCCAGAAGCCAGAATACCAGAATGTCACACAATAGATGTGTGTGTGTATGCTTATCCTTGCGAATCCTTTGGCACCCCGTAGCCACAGGAGACTGCACTATGTAACCACGCCGGGGATCAAAAGATTCAGCACACACTTCGGGACACTCATCCGGATTCTCCGGAGCTCACTAGTGAAGAATGGGACCCCCTAAGCCTTATAGTATATATAGATGTGTGTGTGTGTGTGTGTGTGTGGCTTCTCCCTTGGGCCGATCCTTGTGTGTGGCTTCTCCTTGGGCCGATCCCTTTGTGTGTGGCTTCTCCTTGGGCCGATCCTTGTGTGGCTTCTCCTTGGGCCGATCCCTTGTGTGTGCTTCTCCTGGGCCGATCCCTTGTGTGTGGCTTCTCCCTTGGGCCGATCCCTTGTGTGTGGCTTATCCTTGGGCCGATCCCTTGTGTGTGGCTTCCTTGGGCCGATCCCTGTAGCCGATCCTTTGTGTGTGGCTTCTCCTTGGGCCGATTCCCTTGTGTGTGTGGCTTATCCCTGTGCTTTTTCCTGGGCCGATCCCTTTTGTGTGGCTTCTCCTTGGGCCGATCCCTTGTGTGGCTTATCCTTGGGCCGATCCCTTGTGTGAGTTTATCCTGGGCCGATCCCTTGTGTGTGGCTTATCCTTGGGCCGATCCTTGTGTGTGGCTTATCCTTGGGCGATCCTTTGTGTGTGGCTTATCCTTGGGCCGATTCCTTGTGTGTGGCTTATCCTTGGACCGACTCCCTTGTGTGTGGCTTATCCTTGGGCCGATTCCCTTGTATATGGCTTATCCTTGGGCCGATTCCCTTGTGTGGCTTCTCCTTGGGCCGATTCCCTTGTGTGTGGCTTATCCTTGGACCGACTCTTTTGGCATCACATAACCAGAAAGGATCGGCTGCACTATGTATGTGTTACACGCCAATCGCGCCCCACGCCAATCGCGCCAAATGTCAGAGAAGTTTTTCTACGCTTTTGTTGTTGACCGTGGTTGAAGTGAATACCTCACAAACCGTAGGCTCTATGGGGCGCGATTGCATGGCATTTTTCACAACGCCAATCACGCCGGGCGGGATTGGCGTGAACGGGGCGCGATCAATCGCGCCGCGGGGTTGGCGTGAAACATATCCACACGCCAGGGATCAAAGGATTCAGCACACACTTCGGGACCCTTATCCGGATTCTCCGCGACTCACTAGTGAAGAATGGGACCCCGTAAGCCTCACTGAGCCACCTGAGGCCCTCTGCACCTGCACTGCCGGCGCGCTGCTGCCGTGTCTCTGGAGCCGGTTAACCTCCGCCCCCCGAGCTGCTCGAGCCCTCTCTTCACCACCAAGCCTACGCTCAGGACCACCCCTCTGCTCCCTGAGCCTCACTGTGCCACCTGAGCCCATCTGCGACTGCCCTGCCGGCGCACTGCTGCTGTGTCTCTGAAGCCGGCTCCCCCTCCGCCCCTCGAGCCATCTCTTCACCACCAAGCCCACATTTGGGACCACCCCGCTGCCCTCTACCTGCCCTAGCGCCTGGTCTGAAAGAGCTTGCCCACCCACGACACGGCCGGAATCCCCAAGGGCTGTCCCAAGGGGCTGAGAATGATGAACTGGATTGCCCCGGGATTGTGCGTGGCTTATCCTTGGACCGATTCCTTTGGCATCACATGACCAGACAGGATCCGCGGCAGAGCAGATGTGGGGGCGCTGTGCGTGGCTTATCCTCTGTGCGAGAGACCGGGTGTGCCCGTAAGCCGGAGACATGTGAGATGGTCAGATCAGCCGCACCCAGCGGGAATCTGCTCAGCACCTGCTGGGGAAGCTGGGGAAGCATGCCGGATGCTTGCCTCCTGCTCGAGAGGGGCCAGTGGGTCATTTCAGCGTTTCATAGCTCACGCCCACAGGCCCCTCTAAGAGAGTTCGGCCTGCCAGCTCCTCGGCGGAGGTTCTGTGGGAGAAGCCAGAAAGGCGGAAAGGTGGCTTGGAATGGGGCAGCCGGGGCGGCTCAAAGGAGAGTGACCGCACCGCGAGGTCTTGCTCCGGTGGTTTCTTACTGAGCTCTTTCACCTTGGCCTCGAGGACATCCATCTCCTCACGCTGCTGCTTTTCAAGTTGCTCATGTTTCTCACGATTCTCCAACATCATCGCCTGGGGAGCTCCGTGAGGGTTCAATCCAGGGGGTAAGGGGGGCAGGGGAAGCATTGCCGCACTCCGCACTTTCTCCGTGGACTTGAACACTCGGAAGATGCCAACCTCAAGCTGGACGCAAAGTCCAGCACCAGAGGCCTTGTTGCTGAGGTAGCCGCAAGGTGTGTGGGGGAAAGGGGTGGGTTGGGGATCAACGCTTTGCACAGGAGCGCCGGCGCAGGAGTGCCAAGGAGGCGAGAGGAAGAGAGGCACAGGCATGCCTAACGCGCCGCAGGCATTCCTGGCGTCCCGATGACCTGTGCGCGGTGCGTGTTCCCCCGCCCGGGAAGTCCCTCCTGTGCTTGCATCCAACCCCCGACACGCGTGGCGCCAGCCCTAGGCGGGTCCCCAAGTCACCTGATACTCCGTGCGCACATCCTGCTCTTTCTTGGCTGCAGATTCTCTCTGCAGGTCCAGCTCCATCTGTCGCAGCGGCCACCCCGCCCCACTCGCACAGTTGATAGAGCTGCCGACCGCACAAGTGCGCCTGCACAAGTGCTCAAAACCCCTTTCTAAAACCACCCTCATGAAGCTTCCCTGCACACCGGCGCTTGAGCCAGGCGGCAAAGGCCGGCGGACTCTACCGAGGCCCTCAGGACGGGCTTGAATAGCATCGCGAAGGTTTCCAGCGTCCTATAGCAAAAAGCTGGTCGGAAGTTCTTGTTGCGCTCTGTTTATTCTCTGGCATCCTATGGAATTCAGACGCGAAGGTCTGGATCCTCAGTTCCATCGCACGCTCCGCGCCGCGCAGAACGGCAGTGCACCGCGCGGGGGACTTCCTCGAGGGCCGGCTGACACAAGGGTCGCTCGGCTTGCGCTCCGCAATGCGCCTCGGCTTGCGCTCCGCTTATGTTCACATAAAAAAGCTCACTTCGCTTTGCCTTGACAAACCAGCCGGGATGCCGGCCTGTGCGCATGAGGATAAAACAGACCCGGGACTGGCTTGCTATGACGCCTGCCGTCCCTTACCAACACGGCATTGATTCGCAGGAGGCGCCATCGCACAGCGGAGGCGTGCGCGCGACGCGAGTGAAACACTGTGGCAGAAATATCTTCAATGCGCGGCATCTCACTTTGGTACCAGTTCGGCATGACACGACTCTAACGGCGGTTCCCCAAAATCCGCTCGTCACTGCTGGTGAGCCGGCGACGTGGAGGCTGCGTGTGACACGACTCTAACGGCGGTTCCCCAAAATCCGCTCGTCACTGCTGGTGAGCCGGCGACGTGGAGGCTGCGTGTGACACGACTCTAACGGCGGTTCCCCAAAATCCGCTCGTCGCTGCTGGTGAGCCGGCGACGTGGAGGCTGCGTGTGGCAGCATCGACTTCGTGGAATCAAGCGATGACATATGGCAATGATCGTGCTCTTTTGCAGGGGAAAATCATGCAACTGCTAAAGGTAACAAAGTGTACACGCGCGTAAAAGACATGCGGACGTCCAGGATATGGCCGCCTAAGTATGACCCATCCGGTTGATGTTTGCTTCGAGCCGACTTCTCAAAACCGACGCCTTCGATAACTGCTTGGGGAATTCGAGTTTCTCAACTCAGCCGGTGTCACGTCAGACGGGTCAGAACAAAGTCTGTTCTTTCACATCGATGCTTGCAGCACTCAACCGTTGGAAGGTAAAATGTCGACAACACCTGGCGGCTTCCCAGCCCTTGGAACGTCCAAGTACACTAATGGAACTCATGGCCACGAAAACACACCCCCTCCCCCTAGTGAGTGGAAGCAGCTTATGCGAGAGCTCTCACATACAGCTTTGAGCCTTTGAGAAATCACAATCGCCGTGCGCGCCGCCTTTCCATACATGCCCGGAATCCAAGCGGCCGAAGTTTGACCGCGGAAGTGAGGGATGAAACGGGCCGGTAACGTACCTGATGCGTGGTGCCCATATTGTCCTTCAGCTTCTTCGTAACTCGGTCCTCAACATTTTCGAGTTTGTTGGTCGTCTGCATAAAACACCTTCAACTTTTTTCACTTTTTTGAAATCCATTTCTGCCAAGGTCGCAGTTGTGAAGAAAAAACACGGGGGTGGTCTCAGGCGGCAGTTGTCAAAAGCGTGGGCTGGCCCCTCAGCCGGCAGTTGTTCAGCATATGCCGCACATGTTAATTCCGTGTAAACGGGTATCATAGCTCAATGCTCGCGATGCTCAAGCCCAGGTCGAGTCTCACGCTCGCCAGTTTTTTTTTAATTTCAGAGCGCTGCCGCAGTATAATCTATGATATGTTTAAATTGGAGCACAGTGGAATTTTAGTGGTTTCTGCCACGTGTAGATCAAATGACCTGTGTCATGCTTTGCAGCTCTAGTGACGGTTCGTGTCACGTGTAGTAGGCACACAAACTAGACAAAAAGCCCGTGAAGCTACTCATCGGCTTCAGCTCTGTTCTTTTGCCTTTGGTAAAAGAACTCCACGAAAATATTTCCTTCTGGGATATTTTCTGTGCGGCACACTGTAAGTATTTAAATCCCTTACTCCTGTAGAAGTAAGCAATCCGGAATCTGCACCAGCAGAATGACTGGTAGCACAGACAGCCAGCAACCAGGGGACTCTGAGCCTACACCGAGTGGTGTAGGTCCCCCTGTTGAGACTGTATCGCCTCCAGTACCTTCGCTGGAGGTGCAGCTGCTGCTTCAACAGATGAAGCACCAGCAAGAAGCCCACGATACGGCGATGAAGATCCAGCAAGCAGAGAGCAAGCAGCACGACCTGCAAGCTCAGTTGCTGACAGAGCAAATCGGTGCTCTGCAGGCTGACGCTGAGAAGGCTCGGTCTGCCAAGAAAGACAAAGAGGCGACGACGTCTACTGGTGATGCTGAGCTCGAGAAGCTCAGACGTCTGCCTTACTGCCCCTTCGCGGCAGGGAATCCTTTTCCCCCGCTTCCGGACACGCTTCTTGACGCAATGCCCAAGCTATTTGACCTCTACGGGGACAAGACGGACGCGGCGTTGTGCAAGAAGTCGAACTCCTCGATGAAGTACGAGCAGATGGTACTGGGACCAGCGCTCGCTTACTTCCACGACGCGATCGTCTACGAGGAGACAACAGTTGACCTACCTGCAGAACCTGCCTACAGCGGAGTACACCCCGTTCTTGGACGAGCTCTGGAACCGTGTGATACGGGGACACAACACCAAGAAGGGCGTCTACGGGTTGTTGTGTAACCGTTACACCATGATCGGGTACAGGGCGATGCTTGAGGGGGACAAAGAAGCTCACGGTGGAGCTGAGGTTGTCCGGGCAAAGCTGGCCTTCATGGAGCAGAAGATTTACGCTGGCACTGAGGGTGTGGTGGCGGACACCATCCTGATGAAGTGGCTAGCAGAGTTCGACGCGTCCAAGGCCAAGAACGTGATGACGGTGACGGTGAAGCTGGCGGCTGGAGCTGCGACCCGAGCACAACGTGGTGACCACCGCGTTGGAGGTGGTCGCGGAGGAGATCGAGCTCCTCCATCCAATTCCCCGGGTAAGGGCGGTAAGACCGCCAACTCCCGTGGGAAGGGGAAGGATTAAATGTGCCTCGGGGCACCTGACCTAACCCCTCTCGCTCCGGGGGTTCAGGTCAAACAACGTACGATACACGAGTATGTACGCTGTCGCAAAGGAGCATGGCGCACTGGAGGCGCGAGCAGCGAAGCACTGCAATGGATCGCTCGAGGAGCGCAAATGCGGTGGGTGAAAGGCCGACCACCCGACTTCGACCACGGGACCTCTCTGCGAGATCTGACTCAGCAGCAGCAGGAGTGGTTGGACATCGAGACGGCCAGGTCTTTGAAGACTGGAGCATGGGTACGGGCACGACGAAGACGCCACGTTTCGCGGGTATTTCTGGTGCCCAAGCCAGGCACAAACTCTTGGAGACTGGTGATGGACTTCCGGTGGCTGAACGAGTTTTGCGTGAAGTCCAAGTGCAAAATGGAGACCCTGAAGAAGCTGCGAAGGCTGGCAAGTCAGGGCGACTGGTGCTTCACCTTCGATCACAAGGACGGGTACCACGCAGTGGGGATCAACCCGGACTTTCAGGAGTTCATGCAGTTCGACATCCAGGGGGTGCTGTACCAGTGCGGTGCACTCCCCTTCGGGTGGACGGACTCACCACGAATATTTGTCAAGTTGATGAAGACGCTCGTGGAGCTGATTTGCTCTCCGCAAGCGGGGGAGGATCGACACGAAGTCAAGAAGCTGAGGGATGGACAAGAAGTACGAAGACGCTGGGCGGTGAGGCGACGAAAAGGAGGACTTCGACAAGGCTCGGACCGAGCAGGGGCGAGGGTGTTGCCCTACATGGACGACTTCATGGTGATCACCAAAACGCAGGACGATGCCTTCGTGCAGAGGGATCGTGTGAGCAAGCTTCTACCTCGACTTGGGTTATTCCGAAACGACAAGAAGGGTCACTGGGAGCCGACACAGCTGGTGGAGCACTTGGGGCTCGAGGTGGACTTCGAGGAGGGCTTATTCCGGGTGACGGAAAGAAGACTCAAGAGGATCCACTCCAAGGCGACAGCGATCCTCTGCCGAGCCACTCGAGAACAACGCTGGGTGCAAGCTCGAGAGCTGGCAGGGTTCAATGGACTCTGCCAGTCGGTGTACCTGGCTGTGCCAACGGCGAGGCTGTACCTGCGCGAGCTGTACTTCGTGCTCGGCAAGAAGCACAGTTGGGGATCCAAGGTGAAGCTGACGAGGCAAGCCTGGGGAGACCTGCAATGGTGGGCCAAACTGCCAGCGACAAGCCGGTGGAATGGGTGCAAAATATGGCGAAGTCCGACAAGGGCAAAGCTACACACCGACTCCTCCCTGTTTGCGTGGGGAGGGGTGCTGAACCTGAAGAAGGAAGCACGCGGTTTCTGGAACGACGAGCTTTAGAAGCTGCACATCACCCACCTCGAGCTCGAAGCGGTCTACAAGACAATCAGATCGTTCCTCTCCGAGCTAGAGGGGAAGGTAGTACGGCTGTACTGCGACAACCAGGCGGTGGTGGCGATGCTCTCGCACTTTACGTCACGAAACCCGGAGCTGATGCGACGTATGCGGAAGCTCTGGCTGCTCCTGGACTTACACAACATCGAGTTGCAGGCGAGGTACATCCGCAGCGAGGCAAACGAGTGGGCGGATCGGCTGTCACGAGACAAGGACCTCGACGACTGGAGGATCAACAAGAGGTGGTTCAAGTACGCCGAGGAGTAGTGGGGCGAGAACTCCGTGGACCGCTTCGCCTCCGAGATCTCGGCCCAGCTGCCGAGGTACTACAGTGCCTGGCACGACCCGGGCTGCGAGGGGGTGGACTCGCTGGCGTACGACTGGCGGGGGGAGCACAACTGGGTGAATCCCCCGTGGGGGCTGCTCGACAAAGTGGCTCACAAGCTGCGGGAAGAGAAGGCAGCAGCGACGGTGGTAGCACCGTACTGGCCGGGGCAATCGTGGTTCCGAGAGCTGGAGGCGCTGGCTGCGGAGGTGGTGATCGTGCCCCGACGCAGGGACCTCTTCACTCCCAGCAGGCTGGGAGGGTCCGAGCTGCTCGGAGCCTCCAGCTGGGACGCAGTCTTGTTTCACATCCCCGGCTCCCAGTGAGCGTTCACTTCAGAGCGGGGTTTGTGGGGGCAGGACAAGGCGACGAGGAGATCAACAAGCCAGAAGAAGAGGTGAGACCCGGTGGCAAAATAGAGATATTTTGGCCGGAGGACAATGTGTGGTACCCCGGGATCGTGGGTGCCACAGGGGAAGATGAAAGAACGAAGATCCAGTACGACGACGGTGACGAGGAGAACGTCGTGCTGAAGGAGGAGAAATATCGAGTATTTCCCTCAGAAAATGAAAAAGAAGATCGGCAGCAGCAGGTGACAGCGACCCCGTGGAAGACTGTGCTGCTGAAACACTGGACGGAGAAGCCGGGGAACAACCAGCACTCCGACACAGCAGCAGCGATGCAGGCAGCGGCGCTGGAGAAATCAACAGCCGACAACTACGAGAGGTACTGGAAGAAGTTCGTGAAGTTCTGCACCGACGAGGACTTACGGTGGTTGCCGGCAACAGCGACCACTGTACAGCTTTACATGGCCGCCCTACAGGAAGCAGGTACGGTGAAGGGCACCTCCCTTCAGCCGTACTTATCGGCCATCAACAGCTTCCACGAGGACTTCGGCTTCCCGGGACCAGCAAAGGGTCGGGCTGTCACACGTGCTGTGAAGGGCATGACGGCAATGCAGACAGCAGCAGCAGAGCAGCAGAACATCACGGAGACGGTGAGGACTTATCTGCTGGCCTCGGCAGTAAGGTGCGTGCACAAAGCTGCTCTTCAGTTGCCTCTTGCGACTGAAGAACAACGGACACTCCTCCGTGCTTGTGTGTACGTAGTTGTATCTTTGTGACGTTTGGGAGACCGCAGACAGGCACGGCGATGCTGCGGGAGAGCTTGCTGAGGGACAGCAACGGACTCTCGATCGTGCTCGAGAAAGAGAAGGGCAAGAACCACCTCTTGTGTAAGAGGAGGCTCTACATCCCACGGGAGGGGGTAGCAGAGCTACACGAGCTGCTCGATCGGTGAGAGCAGGCTCGGGATGAAGATTGGCTGCAAGCTGCTACGACGAGTATAGCAAAAGCAGCGGACACGGCCAGGTACTGGAGGCTGCTGTGTGATAAGAAGAAGCAGTTCAAGAACGTTGATGCGAACGAGTGGATTGCTTGTGCCTTAGGGCACGTGGGTTGTGTCCCTCCGGAAGGGGGGGCATTACACAGCCCACAGCACCCGGAAGGGTGCCACTACATGCTCACGTGCAGTGGGAGTAGCGATGGAGAAAGTATGCTTCTTCAGGGGGTGGGTGCAGCTGTCTTCGGCAGTACACGCCTACATCGACCCCACAGCAGTAGCAGACGCCGACATGGTCTACTACTTCGGGTGGCTAACACCGGGATGGCAGCAGACAGCAGCACCGATGGAGTAAGAGAGTGCCGACACATATCTCTGAAGACATGGCAATGATCCGTGTGCAAAAGAAATGTTTAAATTGGAGCACAGTGGAATTTTAGTGGTTTCTGCCACGTGTAGATCAAATGACCCATGTAGGATAATCAACTTCTACTTAATTCATATATCTAGTAGAATGTGTACGAACTCACACACACACACACACACACACTGAACGGCATGAGATCGGCCAACAAAGGCCAGCCCATCATCATCCCAGTGGATGTGAAAAGCAAATCAAGAGCAGGGCGGGGCCGTGACAAGATACCACAAACGCATACACATTCCCAACCCAAATGCAAAGCAGCATGGAAAGATGATACGATGTGACCGATCGTCGCCAAACAACTGTTGGTCTCTGGGTTACGGAGTAAGCGGACCTTGTTGGCATGCCCCCCAGTGGCTCCCGGTCGATGGATGGGACCTGTTGGTCCATGGTTATGTCATACACACACACACACACACTGTTGAATGATATTAAAACTGATAAGAGTGTTTGTTTGTTACATACAGTGCTTATATCATACAGCAGTGTTCCAGTGCTAACTGTAACTCAGTCATAGCTACTACTGTACTCGTACTAGTACTCTTGTGTTCTTTGACAGATACTGTGTACATTTTGAATTGATCTTCATTCTCTGTCTCTTGCAGTCTCATTGTCATCATTGCTCTGTCTACATCTACACATAGAATTGTACTCTGTCATACAGTCATACAGTCATGTTGTCATACTGTCATACTGACTTGAATTTGTACTTTTGAGCTCTCTGTGCTTAACACTGCCTGAGAGTCTACTGTTTTCCTACTCCTCCTTACTCATGCTCTTCGAAAATATCTCAACACCACAGCACTGAGTATCTGAAAACGTTCCAAAGCCAGACTTTTGGTAAAGAAGTCTGCCAAATTCTCCTGCGTAGGCACTTTTGCAATAACAATTCTACCCAGTTCTACCAACTTTGCCACATATCGATTTCTCACTGCCACATGACGTGTCGCTGCATTGTTCAAAACATTCTCTGCCTGTGCTACCGATGCATGATTGTCTCCATGAATTGTGACAGGTTGCTTAACAGGCGAAAATTCAGTCAACAGATTGACCACATACTCAACATCCTGTGCACATTCTGACAGCGCTATCAGTTCTGCCTCTGCTGTGCTGACTGCCATTGTCTTCTGCAACTTTGACGAATACATGACAGTGCTTCCATTCAGTCGCACCAGTGAACCTGTAACAGAGCGCCTGGTCACTTTATCTGCCGCATGGTCTGCGTCTGTATAAGCTGTTACTACCAACTCTGCAGTCAGTGAGGCTGGCGAACTGCACTGCATAGTCAAGCAAACATGAAGAGTTCCCTTCAAATATCTCAGCACACGTTTCAAATGCTGCCAATGCACCTGCCCATAGCAGTGAGAGAACCTGGCCAAATAACAGACCGATGTCAGAATATCAGGCCGTGAACAACGTGCCAACCACATCAGTTCCATCGCCAGATTGACATAAGGAAGCTTCTCCAACTTCTCCTCCGAGTCCACAGGCATCAACGACAGTCTGGGCTCCATAGGTGTCACACACGGATTGCAATCCTGCATAGAATACCTCTCCAGCATACGTTGTATCAGCCCAACCTGACTGATTTGACACTCCCTGACCAGACCATAGTCTCTGAAAGTCAAACTCATGCCCAGCAACTCCACCAACGGACCCTTGTCCTTACTCGGCCATTTCTCACTGAATACTCTGAAGAATTCAACCTTCCACTCCACTAATGAAGTAAACACAGTGTAATCGTCCACGTGCACGTACACAAACACCACCAGAGTACCAGGCTGCCAGATGTAAAACAGACACGGGTCAATGTTAGACACCCGGAGCCTGTGGTCATAAGCCAGCAGAAAGTTCTTGCTCGTCTTGTACCAGATGCGCGGTGCCTGCTTCAATCCATAGACACTCTTCTGCAAAACTCCATACAGTACTCCCCGTACTGTCCGTGCATTAGGCCAGCTGACATACATTGGAGTGTCCACGTCCAGTTCTCCGTTCAAAAAGCACGTGATGACGTCCAAAGCAAAGGCCAAAAGTCCCAACACCAAACTGAGCTGAATAAGAATTCTCAACGTTGATAGCTGAGTACACGGAGCATACACGTCCTCATAGTGCACCCCGTGCTGCTGACCATTCCCGCATACCACCCATCTGGTCTTCCTCTCGGTCAGTACTCCAGCAGAGTCCAGCTTCGCCTTGTACACAGCCACCATGCGCATTACCTTCTCACCAGCCGGCACCGTCTCCACTGGCAAGATTGCCCGCTTCACGTCAATGAGTGCGCACTCCTCCTTGTGGTCTGACTCCTGCCACTGCACTGCGTCAGGTCCCTTCAACAACTGAACCCATCCTTTCGGCTCGGTCACTCCAACTGGCAACCCCGTCAATTTCTCATCCTGAGCTGCCAGAGCAACATGACGATTCTCAAACCTCACTCGAGCCTCACACACATCAACTGCCGAGCCACTCACTCCAGCATGACGTTCCAATATCACCTGATACGGCAACACATGACCCTCTCGTGCCGTAGCACACACCAATGCTGCCTCCCATTCACCTCCTCCTGACTGCTGCAATTCCACCTTCTCAAACAAAGGATAGAATGAGTTCACAATCAGCTGCACACAGAACTCAAACAACAACTCAAGATGCTCCACCCGTGCTTCCAGAAACACACTCACCGGTGTCCAAAATGATCCTCCACCAGCACTGTTCAACTTCACTACACCAGTGAACTCATCACCCTTCGGCTCCACGTAGGCACGCAGTTCCAGTATAACTGTCGCTGTCCCCACAAAAGCTGAAACCAAGTTTCCATCCAATGCCTCGCAGTCATACAGCGACCTCAACGGTGTCAGCATAGAGGGATCCCAAGACATCACCAGCTTTCCATACTTATCGACGCGCTCGTCGAACCCGGACCATACCACTTCTGACCACCTTCTCCTTGTCTTGGCTGTAAAGCAGATAAGCCGTTGATCGCTCTTCGTGTCCCACGTAGATCAAAGGAGTAGCCCGATCAGCCAGTTTGGAGCGCAGGCTCGCGTCGATGAAAGCATAAGCTCGACACCCAAACACTCGCAGCACAGACAGATCGTACTTCTGGTTCAGCACCTGCAAGCTGGACTGCATACCCAGCCCAGCCTTGCATAGTCGATTGATAAGATACACAGCGTGCCTCATAGCCAAAGGCCACATAGTCGCAGGCAAACCAGCAGTCGCCAGCATAGCCCTCGCCTTCGTCTGCAGAAACTTGTTCATACTCTCCGCCCTGGCATTGTTCTCGTGCAAGTACGGTGACGTCGTCCTCTGCACGATAGCATTGTCCTCACAGTATTTCTTGGTCTTTCCAGACACGATGGTCGAGTCATTGTCAGAGTGCAATACCAGCACGTCCAAGTCGTACACCACCTGCTCAACACGAGTCTCCTCCTCAAGGAACACTCGCCCAGTCGCCCTCACCATTTTGCGACAGTCCTCCAGAGCGTCCACATACTCTAGCTTCTGTTTCCAGACATAGAAGTGACACACGTCTGAATAGTCATCCACATGAATAGTGTACCCACGATAACCTTTGGTAGATGTCACGAACGGTCCACCATGATCAGTAAACGTCAACTGCCCCATTTTGACAGACACCTCCCTCTTCTCCACCACCTTTCGTACAGACTTCGGGACCCTTCCCCTATCTGTCGTCCGTGATGGCCTCTTCGGTGCCGCCACCTGGCACGCCATACAATTCACAGAGCAGCTCAGTACACTGCTGTTCCTCAATTCCTCAGAGTTCACCCCAAGGTCCAACCCCTGATGGTCCATGGCCTCCACATACTTATCACAAGCATGCCCAAGCCTGATGTGTGCAATGACCTTCGCGTCCACCCTCGGGACCACATACTGGTCAAGATACAGCACAACCACAGGCCACGGAGTCCCCTGGATGAATACACGACCAGGCTCCGACTCCACCAGCTCAGACACGTTATAGCATTGGTCCGTTCTCGCCGAAAATATCACACTGCCCTTAGAGTACACGTGCAGCTCCTCAAACTTCGTCGTCAACCCCCACCACGCAGCGTTCGGCTTGTACGGTACCACAAGCATAAACTTCGTGTGCACGGGGTCCTTAGGAAAGTCCATGAGTATCTTGGTCAGCAGTCTCTCAATGAACATATCGTCGTACCGTGGATTACCCCAGAAGCTCCGTCCCGTCAGACAATGAAGAAACACCGAGTTCACCAACGAGTAGTACTCGCTCACTTGCCGATTGTGCTCGTCAGCACACATATCCAGATGAAAGGGCCCCTTCTCACTGTTCCACCTCTGGAACTCGGTGAACTTCCAGTTGCATTTGTCCCTCACCGGACAACTCTCCTTCTTGCCGCACTCCACCCCCGGCAGCGCAGCCTCCACGATGACCTCAGGTAAAACATACACGTTCCCCTTTCTGCAGACGTCGTACTCGCACAAATTCTCCTTGTCCTTCAGTACACGGTCCCCAAACTGTGCATACAGACCGTACTTGTCCTCCAGGCTCACCGCGGATACCAGATTGAAGGGCGACTCAGGCACATACTGCGCCTCCACCAGCAGCACGTCAGCCTTCTTCGTCACCCGATTCCACAAGGTAATATACCCACGGCCTCCCCCACGAGACGTCGTCACCTCTCCAGCCATGACCTTGAACGCCACCGCTGATGACGCATTCACCTGAGCGCCCTCAAACATAGACAAGTCATTAAAAATAGACCTCGTCGCCATACTGTCAAAATACAACTCTCTATCAGAGTCCACCACAGTCGCTGCACACAGGTCTCCTCCTGACACCTGTACCGAGTCCTCGTAGTACTCTCACTAGTGCGTCGTCCTCCGTGTCTCGATTGTACTCACCGTACACCCAGGTGTCCTCCAAAACCTCACCAGTGTATACCACCTTCTGGTCTGCCACTGTAACAACCACCGGACAGGCAACATGAACTTCTTCATGATTCTCCAGGCTCCACAGCTCCCCCGCAGAAACTTCTGTACGACGCGGCCTCGCTGAACTAGATGAAGTCACCTCCTCCACCGTCGCTGCTACTGCGTCAGGTGTCTTTTTCACCGCGATTTTCTTAAGCCTCCGCGCATAGTTCTCACGAACCGCTTTCTCCTTAGAAGGATTAAGCTTGATGAACTCCTCCATACCCGCCGGGTGCATTATCCAGCACTTCTCAGCAGAGTGTACACCAGAGCACGTAGGACATATCAATTTCTTCCCGTCATTGAACCTCTTCTCCTCGCTCTGCCTCCTTCTGTCCGCAACCAGAGCTCTTGCCACTGCAACAGTCTCCTCGTCCACAGTAGCCCCCACAATACCCGATGAAGGAACCAACGATTGTTGTACGACATTCACAAAGAAGTACTCAGACCTCTGCACAAGCATATCAAACGAAGGACGTCGTTCCTTACTGATATTAGCAACCACTTGCGAGTACTCCATAGGCATAGCCGCAACAGCCATTGCAGTCACCAGCACCTCCACAGTTGTCGGATCAAGCTTTGCACCCCCGTAGTTGGCCACTGAACTCATTACGTCACCAAAGTATCCCAACTGCTTCACCGGGTCCTCTTTGACGTTCACCGACAGCTTGCATAGCTTCTTCATTGAGCCCGCGAGTTGGCCAAACAGCTGCGGCTCCACTCTGCACTTCAGTTTCCTGAAAGCCTTCAACCCGTCGTTGCCACACCGTCGTACAACGTCAAAGGCGTCCCCGGCTGTCACCTGCTTCAAAATTGCAGACAACACTGTACTCGCCACACTGGCAGAACCAGGCACAGTGATAAAGCTGTCGCCGTCTTCAGACTCGTCGTCCTCCGTGTCAACAGCTCCCTCCTCTGCCCGTGATGAAGGCTTCTCCTCTGTGGTCGTGTTACTATATCTTCTCGATTTAGGCATAAACAAGTTCAGTCCTTTGATATCTGCAATATCTGACACTTGATAGTCGCACACAAGTTCTAGCAGCTCAGGATAAAACGTGATTGCTGACTCTAACTGTGTCTTAAATTGAACCCAGGATTCATACTGATTCCTCTCTGTTCCCGTGTACTTCGTCGTACCCAACAACTTCACAACGCACTGAACTGTCTTCTGTGCGTTGGCAGGGCTCATTGCACCCGACGCAGCTTCTTCATTCTCTGTCGATTTCACAGACTCTTTCTTCTCAGCAGTCAAGACCTGAATTGTCTCTGCCATAGATTTCATAAAAGCAGCCTGTTGCTCTACTAGTTCCTGAAGCTGCGATTCCCGCGTAGGGTACTTCATTGACAAAGACCCCGCGTCCGTCATGACTCCTCTATCTCATATCCATACAAAGCCCATAACCTAGGATAATCAACTTCTACTTAATTCATATATCTAGTAGAATGTGTGCGAACTCACACACACACTGAACGGCATGAGATCGGCCAACAAAAGCCAGCCCATCATCATCCCAGTGGATGTGAAAAGCAAATCAAGAGCAGGGCGGGGCCGTGACAAGATACCACAAACTCATACATATTCCCAACCCAGATGCAAGGCAGCATGGAAGGATGATACGATGTGACCGATCATCGCCCAACAATTGTTGGTCTCTGGGTAACGGAGTAAGCGGACACTGCTGGCATGCCCCCCAGTGGCTCCCGGTCGATGGATGGGACCTGTTGGTCCATGGTTATGTCATGAATGCATACACACACACACACACACACTGAACGGCATGAGATCGGCCAACAAAAGCCAGCCCACCATCATCCCAGTGGATGTGAGAAGCAAATCAGGAGCAGGGCGGGGCCGTGACAAGATACCACAAACGCATACATGTTCCCAACCCTGATGCAAAGCAGCATGGAAAGATGAAACGATGTGACCGATCATCGCCCAACAATTGTTGGTCTCTGGGTAACGGAGTAAGCGGACCCTGCTGGCATGCCCCCCAGTGGCTCCCGGTCGATGGATGGGACCTGTTGGTCCATACACACATGGATGGTTAACTCATACACTGAACGGCATGAGATCGGCCAACAAAAGCCAGCCCATCATCATCCCAGTGGATGTGAAAAGCAAATCAAGAGCAGGGCGGGGCCGTGACAAGATACCACAAACTCATACATGTTCCCAACCCAAATGCAAAGCAGCATGGAAAGATGAAACGATGTGACCGATCATCGCCCAACAATTGTTGGTCTCTGGGTAACGGAGTAAGCGGACCCTGCTGGCATGCCCCCCAGTGGCTCCCCGTCGATGGATGGGACCTGTTGGTCCATGGTTATGTCATGAATGCAGTCACACCACACAGCATGGACACCCCATGTCAAAAAAAGGAAACATGCGGGCACCTAAGTGCTCCCCACAAAATTCAAGGGAGAACACAGAAGATGTACATCACCACCTTCTGCCTCTCCTCGCAGCACGACAGACGAATCTACCGAGCTCTCCAAGAGGCAGTGCCCGCCAGAATGGCACCACAGGGATAACCGCCTCCCAAAACCCACTTCCACCCGGCGGCCGTCCCCGTTCACAGCGATCCGCCAGTACTTCATATCAAGGTCAAAGAACGCAAGTCCCCCGGCATGTGTAATGACCATGAGCACTGTACACGGTTAACTCATACACACACACACACACTGTTGAATGATATGAAAACTGATAAGAGTGTTTGTTTGTTACATACAGTGCTTATATCATACAGCAGTGCTCCAGTGCTAACTGTAACTCAGTCATAGCTACTACTGTACTCGTACTAGTACTCTTGTGTTCTTTGACAGATACTGTGTACATTTTGAATTGATCTTCATTCTCTGTCTCTTGCAGTCTCATTGTCATCATTGCTCTGTCTACATTTACACATAGTATTGTACTCTGTCATACAGTCATACAGTCATACAGTCATACTGACTTGAATTTGTACTTTTGAGCTCTCTGTGCTTAACACTGCCTGAGAGTCTACTGTTTTCCTACCGTGTCATGCTTTGCAGCTCTAGTGACAGTTCGTGTCACGTGTAGTAGGCACACAAACTAGACAAAAAGCCCGTGAAGCTACATCGGCTTCAGCTCTGTTCTTTTGCCTTCCCTACCCACCCAACCCAGAAATCTCTGTTTACTTTGCAGAGGTTTATTTCAAGGAAATACATCCATCAAAATAAGACTTTAACTAACACTGGTAAGTCTGGCTGGTAGCTTAGACAGCACCGGTCAGACAAAAGCTATTTTGTGTAATGGATGGCCCTTCGGGGCAGGCAGTGTGCCTTTTGGCAATGATCCGTGTGCAAAAGAAATCAGATTTTTAAATTCGACCTGAGTGAAGTCAGATTCCGTAAACTTTTATAAAATTTTGACTTTGATTTCTTACACCTTTCAACTAATGCGGGCGCCGAGCCCGCGATCCTAGATATTGCCTATTTCAGTTTTAGATTCACAGAAACAATGAAGCGATAATGTCATTTTTCACCACTCTAGAGCAAGAGAGGTTCCTTTGGGTGTATCTTGACGGGGCAAAACACTCGACACTAATGCACCATGCCCACTCGGTGTCTTTGCTTCATGCTGAGGTCCGAGATGGCTATGCGTGCATCACACAAATGCCATGTGAATCTGAAACAGGCAATATCTAGGATCGCAAGTTCAGCGCCTGTTTAAGTTGAAAGGTATACAAAAATAAAGTCAAAGCAAACAAAAGTTTACGGAATCTGACTTCACTCAGGCCGAAAATAAATATCGGATATCATAAACTACACCGCGGCATCCAAAATTCAAAAACCTGGTTATCGTCAGACTCAACCATCGCGAGCATCGAGTTATGACACGCGCTGATACGGAGCTGCTCACACGGAGATCGCATCTACGGCATATTCAACATGTGGGCTGGCCTCTCAGCCGGCCGTTGTTCAGAGTGTGGGCTGGCCCCTCCACTCGTCTGGGGCCATAGGCTGGGGCCATAAGCTGGGACCTAGTGGGGATCAATTTGTGGAGCATGCTGGAAACGGCCGCTCCCTCGCACGTGCACGCACCTGCAGCATCTCGTTCTCGAGCTGCCTGATCTTCACCTGGAGGTCATGGTTCTGGCTCTTGAAGTCCTCGATTTGCTTCTTCATCGAGGTGTTGGACGTCTTCTTCAACACCGATTCCTGCCGCCAATGGGTGGGACCAACCCCGAACCTTCATCTCCGGGCGCCCGCGCCCCTTCATGAGTACTCCGGCTCGTGTTCAACTGCCGGGGCCGAAGCGCTGCCGCGTCAAAGCATGGAGGTGTCGGGTGTTCATTTCTACAATGGCTTCCGCAAAAGCAAATGCACCCCACGAGAGCAATGCTTCCTGCCACGTGCCGGCTCCCGGCGCAGCCTGATGGCCGCGTGGATTCAAAGCTCCGCCCAAAGTTGGCACCGTTGAAGCGATCGCATCGGCCAATCGATATAATGATCGTGATGGTTACGCACCCACTGTGATCCATAAACTGATGCTGCAAGCTGACGTGGCGGAGTTGCGAAAAAGGGTGCGTCTGCCTTATATATGACATGCCTCCATCTCGATGCAACTGCCACACCAAATCAAGAGAGCAAGAGAGATCGGACGGATGGTTCAGGCTGACGTGGACTTCGAGTGAGAGCTTCACCTCGATCTGGCCCGCCAGGGCGGTGACGTGCCCGTGATCTTGCTTGAAGCTGCGCAGTCCTTCGAGCTCCTCTCTGCATGTGTCGCCCCCCCTTGCCCTACCACATCAACCCTCCCATCCCTCCCTGGAGGTGTTTGGCGGTGCTGCCAGCTTTGCACCTCCCAGCAACGTGGGCGAGGGCCCCGCCTGCGTGTGCGCAGCCTGCAGCAACGGAGCGGGGAGAATAAGGAAGGGGGCGCACAGCATCGCAGAGGTCTCAGCGGCCTGCTCTTGCTGCTCCTGGCGAATTTCTTCCTCGCGCATAATGACCTGCAGCACACAGCAAGCAAGCCTCCTCCAGGCTCAGAGGAAACAATCAAATCTCAGCCTGCAGGTGAGAAGGAGCCGCGAGTGAGATTGAGATGGAGCCTGCACATGAAATTGAGATGGAGCCTGCAAGTGAGATTGAGATGGAGTTTTGCAAGTGAGGTGGAGCCCGCAATTGAGATTGAGATGAAGCCTGTAAGTGACATTGAGGTGGGAGCCTGCCAGTGAGGTGGAGCCTGCAAGTGAGATTGAGGTGGAGCCTGCAGGTGAGATTGAGGTGGCGCCTGCAGGTGAGATTGAGGTGGAGCCTGTAGGTGAGATTGAGGTGGAGCCTGCAGGTGAGATTGAGGTGGAGCCTGCAGGTGAGATTGAGGTGGCGCCTGCAGGTGAGATTGAGGTGGAGCCTGCAGGTGAGATTAGCATGAAGACGGGGGTTCAGCTCTGCGTATTACAAAGTGACCCGCGCAGCCGAAACACGCAGCGAAAGAAGTTGCAGAAAACGCCGCACCGCAGAATCAATGGTCAAGCAAGCATGCACCGCACAATCAATGGTCAAGCATGCATGCACCGCACAATCAATGGTCAAGCATGCACCGCGCAATCAATGGTCAGACATGCA
>LGRX02034174.1:0-44326 GCA_001247695.2 Cymbomonas tetramitiformis
CATGCAGCCACTGCGCCGCACAGCGCTGGACCTGCGGCCAGGATCCATGCAGCCACTGCGCCGCACAGCGCTGGACCTGCGGCCAGGATCCATGCAGCCACTGCGCCGCACAGCGCTGGACCTGCGGCCAGGATCCATGCAGCCACTGCGCCGCACAGCGCTGGACCTGCGGCCAGGATCCATGCAGCCACTGCGCCGCACAGCGCTGGACCTGCAGCCAGGATCCATGCAGCCACTGCGCCGCACAGCGCTGGACCTGCGGCCTGGGTTCGAGGAGGACCTCCAGCGGATGCGGGCGTGCGCCTACGTGGTTTTTGCCTTGGCGGCCTTCGGGAGGCCGAGGACGGGCGCGGCGCTGCAGGGGGAGCGCCAGCTGGCGCACAGTGCGGAGTTGGCGGTGGTGCGGCGCTGCCAGGGGATGCCGATGTAGTCCACAGAGATTCATCGGGATCTGACGTGGACTTGGCTAATGAGTGGCTGCTGAGTGGCCTCGGGTGCCTTCCTCCGGAGAGTGGTCACCTGGCGCGCCGCAGACTGAAGGGCGCAGCATCCCGCGCTCGGGTAGTCGGGGTGATGCTGGAGGTGGTGCGTCACCTCGGCGGGTGGTCATAGCTCTCTTTGGCAGTACAGTACTTTGCCGGCCCATCGGCGGTACCAGGCTGAGCAAAGAGAAGCTACTTTCGGTGGCTCGCCCTCACAGGGGGCTCGAGGGTGTGCTTGAAGGAGGCTTGAGCAGCGTGCAAACTCCGTTCCATGGCATTAGAGATCGAGAGAAAAAGAAAGTTTTGAAGTGGGGCATGCCGAAATTAGTGGGTTCAAAAATCAGTGCCGATCGATCTGAGCCCGAGACAGCGGATGTGACAAGTGCCGGTTTGAAACATGCAAGAGAACCGGCTTCCTGACAAGTGTATAGGTAGGAATCAGAACAGACATGGACTCAGCCTTGTTCTTTTGCACCCAACCGAGTCTCTCGGTTCTGATGCACATGAAATTGGAATAAAAGTAAAACACTCACCCACGCTGCACGCGCGCCGAAAGCTGCTTATTTGCTCAACGGTGCACAGTTTGCCTGTCGGTATTGGAGTTTGGGTGAAAAATGAATAGTATTTTTAGCGTCTGATATGTCGTGTGCCCTTTGGCGATGAGATCACGGGGAAAAGAAACAGGCATGATTTCCGCCAGGAAGTGGTGCTTGTCCATCCTGCATGTACTACCTGAAGAATTGCAGAGCTGTTTGGGACAACTGCATCCCCTTCCACAGTATCCCCCTCTCCACACACCTGAAGCAGCACAAAGTTACGCCGATTACCATAAGGCGCGTCAACCGAAGCAGGCTAGCCATCGATCAGAAGGAGGGATCAGCGTGCAGGTACAGGGCAGGGCCGTACCATATCCTGCGTTCACAGATCAAGCGGTGGCAAACAAGTCTTTCAATGGGTTCAATGCCGGAAGGGATCGGAAGTACCTGAGAGTAACTCACGCTGGCGTACCGGCTCAGCGTCCCTTTTTCAGCATTTGCATCACCCTTGACCGTTCTTCCAGTGACGCACACATATTTCACCCCTTCCTCCATGAAGTGTGCACCTGCATACCACTAGCAAGTCCTCCTTATTTCATATTTGCATATTTCTTGCTGCACCAAGTATGCACCAGCATACCAATGGCAAGTCCTCCTTGTGGCCTGCATCCCTTGTCAAACTCCATTTGCTTGGAGCTGCTCTCAGCCTTCTACAATAGAAATCGACGCGATAGAAGGCAGGTGCGCCCTTCATGGATATCACTGGCGCTGGTGATCACACGGCTCTCTGGCTCGATCTTCCAGGCATACGTCAAGTGACCACAAGATGTCCACAGGCCGACATATTCTCTTCCAGATTTTCCCGAGATTGAACGCGCGAGGTTGCATACCCGGCCACTTCTCATTCACCCAGCGAAGCGTACCCCTGCGACAACCAAGACACAACCAACTCCGCGGTCTGAGTTCATTTTGAACAAAGATGTTCAAATGTTCGCCCCTTTTAATCTAAGCTACTGGTCCTTGCGCTCTAGGAGAAGTCAGGGCTCGGGCGTATCTGTTGGAGCTGAGATGGACGAAACCAAGAGCCTGGTATTTTTTCAGTTACATTAAATGCCTCTGTTTAACATCATCAAACCCACTGGCATGAAGTGAGGCAGTGGTTCAGTGAGGCCAAATGAAGCATAGTAGCGGTACTGAGAAAAAGAAAACCTGGTCATGTCTGGAGCGCTTGCCGGGGGACTCAGATGAGGTGACCCCAGTGAGACGAGTGAGCGGACATCGCAGTGTCTCGGCCCGACCAGCTTGGCGGCGCCTCTATCGCCCTGCAGAGCAGTGACCAGGCTGAGTTGGAGACTTATTCCCTCACACTTAGATTTGAACTACTATGCCAAGAGGAAATAACACTCTCTCAAATATCACTACGCTTCAACCTGAAATTTCTTCTGCCTGCAAATTAGACTTGAGGCAAGCGTTTTCAAAAGAGGTTTCTCAATGCTTTTCGATTTCATACTTACGACTGCAGGCCAGACAAACGCCGTTATTGAGACCAGCTCGAGCTATGGAGCACCGACCTGAGTGGCTGGACAGGCGACACCTCCGAGATAGGCTCTAGCGAGCCACCCTCCAGCAGAGTGTCCCACCAAGTGCACTTTTTCACATTGAGACTCCATCTTTGCCCGTTCTACTGTTTCCTCAATTCGTCCTGCGAGACCAACCAGAAAGTACGAAAGCGGCAAAACTAGGTCTCTTGGACAGGACCGCGCACATCGGTGTCTTCCTGGGGCCTCTTCGCAGGCTTTCCTCGCAATATCGCTCGTGCACAGGGACAACATCAGTGCACTTCAGATGCTGTTTGCGGCTGAATGAAAGGGTACCGCACCGATATACCAAGTGTAAGCAGGGTTCGTGGTGCAGTTCGAGGTCCAGAATGCCGGCGTCAGAAGTGCCTGCGCAATTTTAAACCAGTCCTTGCGCTCCACTGGAACGATATAGACGGAGAAGCCGCGGGAAGTTAAAGCGTGATGTATGCTTAACTCAGATGTTGCATCGCCAAAAGGGTTGAGGTAGTCGTCGGTGCAGTTTCCAAATCCTGGCAGTACAACGATGGGGCTTGTGCCAGGACTCGCTTGTACTCGTGTGACATTTCGAGGCGTAAAAGGCCGAGTGCCATTCGCTGACCACTCTGCAAACTCGTTCAAGTTCATTCAGTCGAGCGTTCACGTGGCCAAAAGATAACCTAATTTTGCCAAAGATGCCATCGAGGGCGCAGGAGATAGATGTCTACAATACTTGCGATGAAAGACCTGGGCGGTCTGGGGTAACCACTGGACACGCACACCTATGCATACAACAACCATCGAACCCTGGACACACAAGATCTCGACCAGAGAGAGCTACATGGAAGGGTAGGGGGGGAGTGAGTGAGTAAGTGAAACATCCCCCCTTATCGCCCCAACTTCACAAAACGAATATGGATGAGACTTGAATTCTTTGCAAAGAGTGCACTACAACAAACAGAGATATCGCTTCACGCAGCCAGTCATAAAAACGCGGGAATATGGAAATGTGTGTACGTGAGCATAGTATCGTGAAGGAGCTGAAGCTTCACCTGTCGCAGCGGCCGAAGAACATTTGAGTCGATTTCGGAACAGTAAACTCCGACGTACACCACGCTGGCTGTGGACAGAAGTCAGGATGAGCGGAACGGTCGTCATACGTGCCCTAGTGTGCACTGTAGCGTGGAATGGTACCTTATTTGGGTGACTTGGGATTGATATGATGGGGCTGCTAGCCATTTCGAAACTACGGGGCATTTTTTGTGAATTCGGACTGACATTATTCACATACGACAGGACTGAGGACATACACGTATGGCCTCATATTCGATATTGAAAAGAAAATGGATCTTCATCTTGGATGTTCAGGTTGTCACATGACATGTGTCCACAGTTGAACAGTGACACAGTAGTATCGAGTATTCAAGGGATTTAGGGTTGTCTTACAGTTGTAAGCTAATTTAGACAATTTAGGGTTGTCTTACAGTTGTAAAGCTTGCATCATAACTCGCACGTTGCACCCGCGTTGCCCCTGTAAAATCTCCCACAGCCTTGCTTCGAACCCGATAATGTTTAACGACCGTTCGATGGCGGATGGGTCACAGTGTTCCGTTCTTCCGTACCTTGACCGCTTTTATAGAAGTTACACTCTATAAATAGGGGGCGGTACAAGTCCCCCTCCATCAAAATATAAATGGGCCTGACCGAATTACCGATTATGGGCTATTATAACTATTATTGTATTATAAAGTCTCTGAGACACTGTCTCTTTTGTTTTTTTTATGAAAATATTCCCCTATTGGCTGTTGCTGTGTCACTATAAATTTATACTCCTCTCTACTGTCAAACGTCATAAAGCGATGGCGTCATCCGATCATGAATCTTCTACTGTAATGTATTATGTTGCCTTTGCCCAATTCCTCTCTTTTCCCCCTCGTTGGCATCGATCTGATTGGCTGTCGCAGTTGACATTGTGGACAGTTGCCTTCTTTGTCATTAGTAGATTCAAGATTGGCTGTCCCTATCGCGTCAAATGGAACATTGAACGGCGTACAAAAACGGATCTCGCATACAGTACATGATCGATGATATCATATGATTCCAGGATGTTTCGGGATCGAGCGTTCCTTCCGTCCGAAGTCTGTACTCTATTGCAAATTGCTCTTTTACCGTGGGTCAATAACCGTAGATATTTGAATATTTGCAAACCTGTAGTAGAGGGCACGGCGTAGAGAATATTTCTCTCTCTGTTGCACTTACTTCAGGATAGACATGGAAACGCTGGGGTTTGGGGCTCCTGGGAAAGACGACAAGGCGGACCGGGATAAGGTGGGTTCGTCGCAGTCGCGCATATATACTCTTTCTTTGTAGCCACTCTGATGCTCCATGACGAAGTAACGCATTCGCATACTTTACTTAGCATAATTTGTATCGCATGTGTTATGTTTAGGCACTCCTCGATGTGTTTCCCTCTAGTCGTAATACGACGCTATTCCAACAACTTTAGTTCCGAGCTTACTCTTTTCTTTTTCGAAATATAAAGCCGACCTGTGGCTGCTTTAAGAACGCTGCCTTGTTTCAAGCACGCGTGTTGTGCGCTTGGTTTCGCCCGACAAAGGAAAGGGCCAGTTCTATGCGTTTGAGTGAGTAAGGCCGACCGCAGGTGAAGCGCATGCGAAAAGCGAGTGCGATACAACTCTTCGACTTGGATGAAGAGGCAGATCTCATCGGCGATTTCTTGTGTTCAAGAGAGGGAAATCCTGGGCGGTTGTATGTTTTCAAAACGTTCGTGTGCTTTGCCGACGCTCTGTTCGGTGTCAAGGAAACGTTGTCTGTCGGGGTGAGTTGGCCACAGTTATGTGCTCAATCTTGCTTTCACATGTCATAACTGACGTTTGCCGTGTATTCTCTGGTTTTGATCGATTGCTTGTTAGCGTAGTCACTAATGTTCGCTCGGCTAAACGCAGAATATCATCGCCATTTCCATCCCAGATAGTTCATTTTACGTTTCTGCCATCCAGGTCTGCTCGGTTGTTCTCATCCTTGCCTAAAACTGAACCGAGTTTTCTTCTGTGAAATGTCTTCTGTACTCTTTCCCCTCTTGCCCTTCTTGGGCGTGCTCGGCGGTGTACACCCGAGTATCCAGCGAGTAGAGCTCTGCGCTGCGCGGGTTGGCCACACAGATTGACTATATGAAAAAGGGAAAAGGGCAAGATCCGACGACAGAGAAAAGTTTGATTTACAGCTTGTTTTTCTCCCACACGGAGGCTTTAGCGGCACTTATGGAGTGCGCACAGCACTTGGTAGGCCCTCAAAGCTCTCAGTGCATCCCTCCGTGTGCGCGCACACTGGCGTTCTCTCGAGTGCGCAGCGCGTGGGATCTGTCTTGCCTCCTCATCGCTCAACCTCGCATGAGTTGTAGCAATACGCCTAGCATCTGCTCACGTTGTCTTCCGTTCGATGTCGTCTTGTTGAGGATCGCAGAACCAGGATGTGCCAGGCAGTCGAGCAGCATCGCTGGTCGAGGGCCTGCCCTGTGCAAGCCACTCTCTCCAGTTTTTATCGTGAACGGGATTTATGTCTTTTCATCTTTTGACACTCACGCCTTAGCTGCGTAATACTAGCGCAAGCCCCCCCATCACTGCAAGTTCTGAACGTTTGCACCTTCTTCTGAGGGACACCTGAAGCTTGTGCTATAGCTTATTCAGATGCCGTATCTACTGTCACTGGATGTGTCGCATAGCCTGCCCATTGTTGCGTTGCCTTGCCTGGTACCACTTGCTCTGCTGCCTGACCACTAAAATAACAAGTTCTGCCACGATGTCTACCGACGCCTTGTTGTGCTACAATGCTCGGTGCCAGTTAAAGTGTTTTGCTCCCTGATTAGAAGCACGTTTTCCTTTCCCCTGAATCTATTGGATCTCTGGACGCTGCCCATATTTCCGAGCCAAAATAGTGGAGCACTCAAAAGCGAAGAGTTCCAATTGATTCAGCGCGCCAGCTGAACCGGATCAGCACATCCGCGGCAGCTGCCTGGCGAATCTCGTACAAAACTCGTGCAGAGCTGCACGCACCATGAGGTCGCTGGATCCAATCCTGCTTGAGCTTCACAGGAAAAAGAGGACGAGGACCTCTTACCTCTCAAGCCCTCCCCTGGGATGTACGCGTCTACGAAAGAGAGGAGAGCATCTGCTGCGACGGCGGAGGCGGCGGTGGCGGCGGCGCAGGCACATAAGGAATCCCCTTCGAACGTTGGGGACTTTGAATCGGTCGGCGCACCACTGGAGAATCTCAAACCAGCGGAATCTGCTCCCCGGTCTGAGGACCCGTTAGTAGTCTTGAGTGACTTGACTGACACAAGCTTGACACCCGCTCGAAAGAGTATAAGCGAAATTCCGAGCTCGTCACCGAAAGACACAGATGAGTGGAGAATCAGGTTTGATTCAGTCCACAACTTCAAACGATAGCATTTCTCCGCCAGCTCTAGCTTCGCTCGATCATCTTGCTCATCGGTCCATTGGGATACAGCTTCTTTGACACTGCAGATGTGCCAACGCTGCTGCGTCTTACTCTAGCGGCCACCAACGTACACCTTTCTTGAATCTTCAGCGCTGCTCTGCTCGAACGTGTACTGCATGCATCTTCCACGTGAAGAGCTCGTTGGTGCTGATATTGGGTGAAGGGAATGTGTGGTGCTTACAGAGGGATGATCAAGGTTGCACTGTTTGGTGGGCTTGCTGCTGCCTTGCTTGCACTTTCCAAGGAAAAACCTTGGAAGAAGCCGGCCGTGGTGCAGCAGAAGCCGAAAAGCACTACGAAGGCCCGGGGGAGGTTTCTATAGGTGCTGCATGGATTGCTGACTTTCAACATGAGTCGGTAACTGGGCACTGCATGCTTCACATCGCAGGGCTTTTAGAATCTGGATGCCTGCCCACTTTGCAGCTCGGGGAGGTAAAAATAACACTCAAAGTGGTTGTGAGAGCTATGGGCCTTGCTCACCAGCATTTTCACAGCGCAACCAATATAGATCGCCCTTTGCAAAACAAGGTGACATGTTAATTCCTGTAACATTTGGATCCTTAGACTATCTTGCAGTCTTCCTCATTCGAAACCTGGGGCATAGCTGAGAATTGCGTCAACAATAGAAAATTATAGGAGGATGGGGACTGATTCATTATTTGTAATATCTAATGAAATCATTTCTCCAATCGGTACCTGAGAGTATCCAAGCCGCAATCTTTGCCAGTGGTTTATGTGTGCTGGTCTATTTGTGCTTCACGCCAATTGGCATCCGATGGCTTGCTTTGTTAATTGCTGCGTGTTACTCGTAGTCACAGAATCAGTTCTACAAATGGCTGGTCTTCTAAGCGATAAGGGGGCATGGGCACTCCTTATTCTTTATTCATAATTCCAGGGCAAGCACTGTTTGTATGCTTTCTAGAACATTTTAACGTATGGCGGTTGTGAATGCATAGGGCGGTAAACAAAGCCGATATCGGGTGAAAATATGTTCGTTAGGTCATAGGAGACCTCGGCATGAAGCTCGTACTATTTCAGAGGAGTTTTACTTTTTGGGGGTGACGTGCGGGGCCGGAAGTCATCAAATTTGTAAGTGTTTTGGGGGAGTCGTTTACGTTAAAGAATGCGGTATTGGATATCCTTAACAATGGATATCCGGTTTGTGGGCAAACACAGTTGGCAGTTTCGGAATGTCTAAAACTGAATATTAAGAGTTAATGGAAATATTAAGGCCTGTGCTACACCGGATTTTGGTACACTGTCGAGAAGCAAATAAGATTCGTTTCGCCGGGTCATACAGTCTCCATATGACCCGGCGATCATTTTCAGACGAGTTATTAAATCTATAAATCACAGTCCGCGCGATCAGATTAAAATCGACATTCACCTGATCGAACGTGCGAAACGACTTAAAAAGGAATATTTCGGGCAAACGCGCGTCGGTCCGACGTGGACAACATCATAAAAACGTGCTCGTGTGTACAGATCGCGTCCGCGTCGTTTGAAAAATATAAATGCAGATTTTCCACGTCGAAAACTAGACGACCCGATCTTGAACAGTGTCTGTGATTGGAAAATGCAGCATATTCTAGTCCAGCGATACACGATCTTCGCACCCCAGCTAGCCGGTGGTCTCTCTGAACCGTTCCCGTTTTTTTATATGATGATCCAGGATTTGTCGCAGGCGACATTTGGGTGACATTTGGTGCAAATGTTGTCCAACATTTGGGACCTCGATTTCGAGGTCCCAAATGTCGGACGATTATTTGCTTTTTGGCATTTCACAAATAATGACTTCGCATGACCTCGCATGACATCGCCGGATGACAGTCGCGACAGGAGCCAATGAAATCGCTGCGATCAACACATTTGCTTTCCCAAGTTTCGGTGTAGCACAGGCCTAAGTAAACCTCAAGGGCATCTGGTTCCTACATGTCAAAGCCAAATCTGGAAAACTACAGCAGGTGTCACGACCAGTGCTCCCTCGATTGTTACTTGCGCGACCCGAGTTCGACTGGGTGACGTGACAGCTTTGTGACAGAGGAGTGACAGCTGTAGTGGTTATGACGCGACCTTGGCTATTTTCGAGGAGAACTGGTGAAGATGGGAGGAGAGGAGGAGGAAAATCGACTCGAGGCCGAGCCGTTGGTTTGGCAGAGATACCGTCAGTAACGCAAAGCAGCGCGATTGGTGGACAGAAGAGTTAACAGGAATTGAAGAGACGAGGCAAGATAAGTAACGCAGGCGGCAGTAGGAGACTTTTAGAGGCTCATTATTGTTTTGCCTTTGGCAGGCCAAAAGCGTGGCTAGTACATATTTGCAATCAGCGGTCAAGCGATTGAAGTATTACAAGTGTTACCTTAAAGGGCGTCGTGATTTTCCGCCTAACAGCATCCGTACGCACTCCTGCTTCACCGCGGATATTTCGGCGGTGTAGTCTGCTGAGAAGCGCGGTGCGAGGCCCGCGGCACGCAGCTCTGCCGATGTCGTATCAGTATTCCGATACACGATTGGCTCGAGGTATGCGGTGGTAGGAATCGGACTCGTTGACCAGCGGCGCGCGCATGTGTCATGTATCTCTGAGACAGTGTATATATGTGTGTGTGTATGCATCCACCCCGCGAATCGGGGAACAAGGGCAGCGGTGCCAATAACTCGATCTACGATGAGCAGGCCGCCACGACCCTTTGGATTTCATTATTTGCCTGTTGAGTCGGGAGGCCGGATCATCGCGGCGCTGGATCTCGATATCCTCGGAGATCTGCTCCGCCTGGAAGTGGAGATGAAAAATCACAGATTTCGAGCTTGGATCTCATCGTATCTCAAGAGTCTAAAATTTCTCGACTCTGTTATGCACGATTTTTGCATTTGGGTCGAGGAACGCGGCGACTTCGATTCCATGGATTTCGCGGAATTCTGTCGTGCCTGTTGGTTGCCGACCGCCGGTCGAAGATGCCCAAACGTGCGCGAACGTGTGTTGTACGGCAAGATATACTGGGCTTTCCACATATCCGCGACCCTCGAATATGGTGAGACACGCGAGCTGGGTCGAATTGTGGATCGGCACTTCCCGCGACTCGAACGTCTTCGCGTGATTGACGCCCGCGACGATCGTGGACCGTTATTCCGAGATGCGAGCGCGATCCTCGTTGGCGCGAGGTCTGAATGTCTAATCAATGTCGAATTCTTTGGGGACACCCGCGCGCTGACTGACCGTGGCCTCGCGGAACTATCTCGGGTTACTCCAAGCCTGAAAGGGTTCACGTTGGCCGAGTTGAACCGCCGCAGTGCCAACGACGACGACGAAGGCTGTACGGATCCCGGCGTCGCGCACATCGTCCGGAAATGCGCATGTAATCTCGAGTTCGTCCATCTGCAAAGCAGCGAGATCACGAACCTCTCTATGAAGCTCGTCCTGGAGAGTTGCCCCGTCTTGCACACGTTCCGTTTTTTCGCCTGCTGCCGCGAGTACGTTCCCGTCGAGGAATGCCCGTGGCCGCGGGCATCGCGGCTGAAACACTGTTAGTACAATCCATGGCCGTACGCCATCGATCGAGACTATGCTATCGAGATGGCCTCGACTTTCCGGATGCAACGACTTTCCGGTCAGGGCGGTCCTCCAAGTGAGGGTCGCGGCACTTCACAAACCTCGAGGAGCTGAACCTGCTGATAGATGCACGTGTTTGTGAGCGACACAACCATCGAGTGCATCGTCGAGCATGCCCCCAACATGCGTTCCGTCGATTTATAACAAACGCCGGCTTCTCGTGGTACCGAAGCCGGGGTTGTCCAGCTGGTGACAGGCGTGACAGGCATGACAGACCTCGCGCGTGATGACTGCTCAGAGGTAGCAGAAATGGTAAAGAAGATGTTGTCATTATGATGTGACATCAGAAGAAGAAGAGTGTTTCTGGAAGATATGACTATCAGAATGCTGCCACTGACGTGTCAGTCAGAGAATGTGATACGGTAACATCATTAAAGCTGGCAAAGAATAGTAGCATCCTATTGGTAGATGAAGATTTCAGAGCGGAGAACTGTTACAGTGATGCACAGCTGTGACCTTGACTAGTGATAAGTAGCCTCTGACTGAGGGTCAGAGTCGGTGGACTCATTATTCTTTTGCTTTCGCAAGTGCTAGGTGTCTGTTGACGTCCCGAATACTAGACTGCTAAGACAGCTCTGCTCAAGTTTTGTACAATAATTCGTATTTTGGTGGTTTTATTATGATTCATTGATGGATTTTATGCTGCTCTTTTCATTCTTTTTCAAAACAATAATGTCCTGCGCGGAGCGACTTTTTATTTCAGTGCGAATTCAGAAGTGAGAGTGGTGGTGCGCGGCGTATGAGAAGGACGGCATGATGGCCTCCACTGCATTTCGTGTCTTGAAGGATATCTCTGTCAGGGACTGCTGAAATCTGTATAGGCAGCCCTGACCGGGAGTCCCGGTGCAGGCCCTTATGACAGACTCCTAGGTAGCCAACACTGGACCTGTGACTGATCCGTAAGCCCGTGCTGTGACACACGGAGTGTCACAGGACTACATGTATGTCGCGTGGGGGTGCCATATGTCAATGGATGACATGTGTGGTCTATGGTCTATGGTCTATGGTTTGTGTAAACATATATTTATGGTAATCTTATGTATGTCATATGTATATTTTATGTAAGTCTATGGTCTATGGTCTACGGTTTATATAAAGATATTTATTGTATTTTATATGTAAGATATATGTAAGATATATGTGAGTCTACGGTCTTACACCCTACCAGCCAGATCAGGCAGTGCCTGAAGGCAAGGATCTCGGACGAGGACAGGGTCCTCGGGGCCCAGGTGATTCACAGTCTCACGACGGCCTTGGCGTCCGTCGCAGAGAGCTGCGCTCGCTGTGGGTGCGGGCACGAGGAGAGCCCGGTGCGTATGTGGGCGTGTCAGGCAAGCGCTAAGAAAAGTGTGGTGGCGTTCATGAAAAAGGTGTACCTGCCGGTGTGTGGGTTTTGCGCCGCGGACGTGTGGCCCGGTGCTTTCGACCACTTTCCGGCTGTGATGCCACCTCCGCTTCCTACGGCGGCAGACACACCGGGAGACGGGGGGGGGATGGTCCCTCAACTGGAGCACTCGGAGCCAAACGAGCTTTCGGAGATGCCCGGTGCCAGCAGTCATGGTGGTCCTGGTGGCTCGGGGAGCGGTGACCCTGGAGGGCCGGGAGGCCCGGGGAGTCCGGGCGAGGACCCTGGCGGCGATGGCGAGGACGGGGATGGCGACAGCCAGTTCACCTTCTCGTCTTCCTCTCGTTACAGGGAGCCCCGGAGCCATTACAGTCGTAAGGACGAGCAGCACGCTCTCAAGGAGGCCCTCAGAGCCATGGAGAAGGCAGTGGACAAGTACCACACAGAGGTGGAGGAGGGGTCGTCCCACGTCTTTGGTCGGCTCCTCCGATTTGTTCGGCAGGTCAGGGAGGTTCGGGAACTGGAGCCGGTGCGCTACGCCATGGAGATGGCGCGTCTGGGACCATTAGAGAGCGGGGGTGAGGAGAAGGTGTTGTCGGACCACTCCCTGCTGTCAGAAGTGGCCAGACACTGCTTCGGCAAACTCAGCTCCGAGTACCGCGAGCTTTCTTCGGTGTTGACGGAGGCTCGGGAAGGTAAGAACCTCACCCTGGACGTCATAGTGGTCCCCTTGGCGCAGCTGGTGATGCCCGACAAGGGGGAAATGGCGTCGATCGGTCCGTTCCTGCGTCGCGTGCGTCAAAGTCAGGACAGACAGACTCGCACGGTCCGCGAGTTCTGGGACGGGGTGCACCTTGCTCACGACATCGTGAGCATGCTGGCTGCCCACGAGCTCACCTCTCCGGTGCCGGAAGAGGAGCTGCTGGAGATATTCCTTACGGGATTGATACCGGAGATAAGGAGGAAGGTCTTCCTTATAGCCGAAAGGAAAGGCGCTTCGGTCCTGACTCTGAGCCGGACGGCCAGTAAAGGCCGCCACGAACTCCTGACTTGGGCCATAGAGGCTGAGCGGGAGTTGCGGCAGAGCCAGGATAAGACGAGCCGCTCGGTCCAGCTGCTGGCCCACGTAGATGTCACGGAGGAGCTGCTAGCCATGGCGACATCCGCTGGCGCTCCGACACCCACAGGGCAACGACTCGGCTCTCCAGAGTACGAGGGCTGCCGTCTGTGCAAGAGCATGGACCATTATGCCCGCGACTGTCCGCAGGCGAGCCAGCGCCCGAAGGAGTGGGCCAAGTGCCTCCTGGAGGACACCCTGGCGTTGATAGGGGACGAGTCGGTGGAGGAAGCTTTGGCTGCCATCGGTTTGGATTTTGTCCAGGAGGACGCTCCCCAGCCCGGGGCGTCCTCCCCGCAGTAAAGGGCGCGGGCCCCGTCACTGCGGGGTCAGGGGGACAAAAGGGCCCCGCGCCGGCGTCCACAGCGATGCAGGTGCTGCGTGATAGGTGGAGAAGGTGTGGGAGACACCTTAGTGGCAGCGCCAGGCGCCACCTCAAGAGCCAGAGTCGAGTCGAGAGGTATGAGCAGGAAGGTTTAGACATGCTAGCCGCCACCCGCACGGGAAGCCCAGAGCCTCCTGAGCGGGAACAGGTCGAGCAGCGCGTCCAGAGAGAGCAGGCAAACTTCTGGAAGTCCGCCAGAACCCCAGCAACCGCCTCAGTTCCGCGTCCCGAGGAGCCGTGGGAGCTGCTCTGTTGGATCACCGGTGCGGACACCCGGGATAAAAACCGGTCGAGCCACACAGTTGAGCCACGGGCAGTCTACCAACAGCACCTGGAGAACCAGGGGTCGGATGTTGCGAGAGTTCGCGGGCACTGGAAGTTCAGAGCTCAGCGTTTACCCCCCAGAGTTAGGAAAGCCTTTCAGGCCCAGCAGCCAAGTGCTCGCCTGCGTTCCGCCATCAGGGCGCTAGAAAGGTATCTAAAGCTGGAAGAGTCGGAGGTCCGGCCGGTCAAGTCCCTTGCGCTTTGGAGGGCAGGGCAAAGGCGGATGAGCCAGAAGCTTGGACCCACGACTAGTAAGCCCCAGTTGAATCGAGAAGAGTTAGATAAGCGCTTGAAGCGGCTCGTCAGGGTGCGCGAGTTCAATCGCCGACGCAAAGCCATCTTGGATCAGGAGTTCGGACGGTTTGTTCGCGTTGCCAAGCCCAAGCCTGCCGAGGGAGAAGAACTCTCACCACCAGAGAGAACTTCAAAGCCCAGTCGGCCGTGGTTGACCCGAAGCAGGGCTCGCCAGGCTTTGGGCCCGAAACGCAGACCATGGCTGACTCCTGAGGACCCTACCTCTGTCCTCGGGGCAGTGGATCGCACCACCGATGGACCCGAGTACTCTGAGCCGAAAGGCAAGAGATGTGAAGGGGACGAGGATCCCACATCTGTCTTAGGCGCCACCTTCGAGTATAGTGATTCCGAGGACGAGTCCTTCCCTCCCACCAGTCCAGCACCGGTCATTGGTGAGCTCACCCATCTGAATGGGCTCACGTGGGTAGAGTCGCCGGCCCTTTGGCTGGACGCAGCTGCCACCCTAGCAGTAGGCGAGAAATCCTTGAGGGATGCCGAATCGCTAGCAGTCATGACCAGAGCAGACCGAGCTAGGGAACAGGCCACAGCAGAAGTCCAGAGTCACCCGAAGTCCCCCCACCCTGAGACCCAGAGTCATCCAAAGGCAGCCGGAAAGGTACCTGAGCCCGTTAAGCCCCCAGAAGGTAGCTCCCACTACGACCAGGTCGTAGATCGCCAGGACTGGAAGCTGATCAAGGAGCGCTTTGAGGAGATAGCGGCCCAGTACGGGGTGTTTGACGTTGACGCGTGTTGCGACTCCATGGGCGTTAACCGGCAGGTTGACACCTATTGGACCGATTGCTTGAAGGAAAAGTGGCGCGGGAAACACGTTTGGTGCAACCCCCCTTACACGAAGGATTCAGACTTGATAGAAAGAATTCTTCGGCATTTCCTTGCTGAGTGGCGCGCCGATCCGGAAAACACCTCGGCGATGTTCCTTCTGCCAGACTATGACGCCCCCTGGAGGCGGTTGATTCACCCCAAGTATGGGCTTCATCCGGTCAAAGTCTTTGACACGAAGGACGAAAAAGGTCGTCCCAACCACCTCTTCGAGTCCCCTGATGGAGGTCGACCCCCGCTGCGCTGGCCGGTCCTTCTGGTGTGGGCCCCAGCAGCCAGCAGGGCAAAGCCCCGAGCGCCGCCTGCGCGAAAGGACAGTGAGGCAGAACCCGACGAGCCTTTAGTCACTACAGGGGTTGCAGCAAGGGCCAGGGCAGCATCAGGCCCACTGAAGGCTGATGAGTTCGTCCGCGCCTTGCAAGCGGAATACGAACGCAGCCAGTACCTCAGCTCGTTGAAGGAAGAACTGATCGCAGCCCCACATCAGAGGACAGACACATTTCGCATGGTAGACGACATGATATGGCGAGTGGCAGAAGGGCGGTATCAGCTAGTACTAGCTCAGGATTCCCCCCTCAGAGAGCTGGTGATGCGCGAAGCACACGAGTCCCCAGCAGCAGGGCACACAAGAAGGGATAAGACACTGGACAGGGTATCCCGTCGCTTTTGGTGGCCACGCATGAGCAAGGATGTCACCGACTGGTGCAAATCCTGCGTTGTGTGCCAACAGACCCGGCCACGCAACGGGTATCCAGACGGTCAGCTTAACCCCCTGCAAGTCCCAGTAAGACTGTGGCAAGTGGTTAGTATCGACTTCGTCACTGGGCTGCCCCGCACAGAGCGAGGGTACGACGCGTTTGCTACCTTCACGGACAAGTTGTCCAAGATGGTGCACGTAGTCCCCATGCTTTACGCTGACAGCTCAGCTGCACAGATCGCGCGCATGTATTTCGACCAAGTGTGGCGTTTGCACGGCGCTCCCATGAAGATCGTCTGTGATCGGGACTCCCGCTTCAGGGATGAGATGCATCTCGAGCTACATCGGTTGATGGGAGTCCAGGTTGCCTCTACCACGCCGTACCACCCACAAGGTGATGGGCAGGCAGAGCACACAAACCACACGGTCGAACGCATGTTGCGCGCGTATGTCGACGCCAACCAGCACGATTGGGATTTATGGTGTACCCCGGTCGAGTACGCCATTAATGACTCTCATTCCGCCGTCACGGGATTCACCCCTTTTGAACTGACGTATGGTCACGCTCCGGCCTCTCAGCTGGACTTCTTCGTGGAGGCAGCACTTGCATCACGGAGAGGCCGAGCTAAGGGGGGGAGGGGCGCAGCAGTAAAAAGGGGTACAGCCCACGAGACAGCCCGCCAATTTGTTCGCCAGTTGCAGCTCGCTAGGAAGAAGCTGCTCTTAGCTCAGCAGCAACAGATCGCCCGGTACGACGCGCGTCACAAGTCCAGGAGTTACGCAGTAGGCGATGAGGTTTGGGTGGATGCCACGCACCTCACCCAGCCGGGCGACCGCGGGTTGCACAAGAAATTGCTTAAGAAGCGCCTCGGGCCCCTTCGGGTGCTGGAAGTCTTTCACAGCGACAGGCAGATGGCCCTTCCCGCGAGCGATAGAGGCGCACCGTCGGCCTATAGGTTGCAGACGCCTAAGCAGTGGAAAGTGCACGATGTGTTTACCGTGGACCGGCTTTCGCCAGTAGAGTCGGGCAGCCGCTTCGTTGAGAGAGCTAAGGAGATTCCCCCTCCTCCGTTGGACGTCAGCGGGCGCAAGGAAACCCACGTCGAGAGGGTGGAGCGTTCGCGCACGCGCCAGCGTCAGGGCAGGAGGTGGACGGAGTACCTGGTCAAGTGGACGGGAATGCCCCGCAGTGAGAACGAGTGGAAGACCCGAGAGGATCTGGAGTGGGACGGAGCCGGCAGGCCCGGTGTTCCCAACCGAGCGTTGTTGGAGTTTGAGAGGATCGAGGCTAAGAGAGTGGAGCGAGAGAAGCTTAGGGTCCGTAAGAGACGCGACGAGTCCGCAGGAGCGGTATGGACCACGCTATCGGAGGAGCTCAAGGTAGACGGAGCAATGCCATGGGTGCCAGAGGAGAGGTTGATGAGGAAGTAGGAACTTTCGCGAGAGTATCTGCTCAGAGCACCCTGCCGCCAGTCAACGGAGCCGCAGCACTTGAGAAAGAGCCAGTCGGCCAGTCTAAGATTCTCGTATTGTTTGTGGGACCGGGTCAGTCGAGAGGCAGTTCACTAAGCAATTTCCCAACAGCGAAGTAGTTGCCGTAGACATTCAGCCCAAGTGGGGCCCCACACATTGCGAGGATATCATGCGATGGGACTACCGACAGTTCAGACCAGGACACTTCGACGTAGTCTGGGCTAGCCCACCTTGCACAGAGTACAGCCAAGCGAAGACGGTAGGCATCCGAGATTTGCGTGCTGCGGACAGGCGAGTTCGTAGGACATTGGAGATCATCCGGTACTTGAGGCCCGAAGCATACTTCATTGAGAACCCGAAGGGAAGAGAGCCCCACGGTTTGCACACGCGTCGATGCATGAGCAATCTACCGGCTCCGCACCTCGTCACGTACTGTAAATACGGGACCGCATACAGGAAGCCCACGCACATCTGGACCAACGTTCCGTTGCGCACACCCTTGCGAGTGTGCGATTCCGATACGCCTTGCGAGTTCTTCCGGTAGCACGGTAGGCACGAGAAAGTAGCGCAAGGAGGGCGCGCGATGAGAGCCGGAGGTGTGTTTGCGAAGGGCATGGGAGCGCGAGAGAATTTGTATGGGATTCCGTCGGCACTGTTAAAACAGCTTTTCCACACCCTGACCCTACATGAAGAGGTGCATGCGTTCCTGTCTGAACTGCTTGTCAGGGAGGATCTGAGCGAGATGAGCGCTTTAGTCCAGTCAGCTGTTGTTGAGAGTGACCCGCCCGAGTTTGAGCCGGAACCGATAGCGTTAGCGGGAGTGCGAGCTGAGGTGACGATCATACCTGAGGGCGGATTAAGGCTGCGAAATTACCGGTAATTTGAAAATGGGGTGTGGTAATACCGGGTAATTTACCGGTAATACTTTCAGTGGTATTACCAACATTTTACCGCCTGCACAAAATGACCCAACTTTCGCATCAGGGCTCCGAATTCATTTTCTAAAGTTCGTGTGGGTTTGTATCGGCCATTAGAATTGTGTCGGCACATAATATTGCTATTGCGATGATGAAGGTGCACACACCATACTATTGCTTTTCCCCAGAAGTACAGACAGTATCCCAAATCCGAGTTCTTCATGGTGCGGTTTATGGATCGGGTCCCTGCGAGGTAGCATGATCGGAAACCAATTTTGACTATGCCCATTCCGATATCGACACGATATTTCATAGGACAGCGGTATGTAGGGCGCCTCAACATGTGTAAAGGCTCCACCAGGGACCTCTGTTGCCGGCGTGAGCATATTCTGGCACGCTATATGCTCATATATGCAACACAATCACATATGCAGATGTTATTATTTATGTAGCTACTATCATATATATATATATATATATACATGCAGCTGTTAAAATAGCCGCGGTTTCTTCGAAAAATCAGATTGCACTTAAAACTGACCGCATGCCTACGTTCGATAGCTTGAAATTGGGATAATTGACACAATGGGAACTGGTAATTTACCAGGTAATCCCTGGTAATTGGTAAATTACCAATGCGGTAATTTGTAATTTACCGGTAAAATCTTAAGTATGGAGGGTAATTCAGAAACGGGGGTCGGTAATACCAGGTAATTTACCGGTAATTACCGCACCGGTAATTTACCAAAAAAATTACCCCGCAGCCTTAGGGCGGATGGGAATCTGACGCGAGTGGTCTTAGCGATTGAGAGCGTTGGGGAGCGTCGGGAAGAGCGGTGGCTCCAGCCTTGGCGAGACCAGGCGGCAGGTGAGAACCTGGGTAATCCATCCGAGAGAGCAGTGGCTCTAGCCTTGGCACAGCCAGGCAACAGGTGGAAATCTGTATAATCCATTTGAGCAGTGGCTCTAAGCCTTGGTATGACCAAGCAGCAGGTGAGAACCTGGGTAATCTATCCAAGCGAGCAGTGGCTCTAGCCTCGGCGCGACCAGGCAACAGGTGGAAATCTGTATAATCCATTTCACGAGAGCATTGGCTCCGGACCTGGCACGACCGGGCAGCAGTTGGAGATCTGGGTAAAAGCTCTAGCACTCCGAGGAGGCGGTGAAGGTTTAAAGCCTTTCCTCCGGGCCGGCATCCCGAGAACTGTCAGGTAATTGGCAAACCTATTGTCATCCCCTGTAAGTGTACCGTGTTGGGAGGTTTAAAACCTTGAGCGTGGTAATGGATGTGAGACCTTGAGCCTTGGGGAAGCCTGGTAGTGCAGATGGCAGACCGGTGAGAGGCCGACCCTTGTGCTTAAGAGGTCGATCTCCTTATTGCGGTGTGTCTTGGGAAGTGTAATGTCATCCCAGACAACAGGCGGCTGAGACCTGTATAATCATTCAGAGCAACAGTAGAAGATCTGTATAAAAACTTATGGCCGATTTGGCTTAGGGCGCGGGTGCGAGGGAAATGGTATAATTGGGTGTTGAGCGGCCACCACACCTTTCGATATGAATGACACGCTTAATGCATCTTATGCACATGGATATGCCATGAGCACTTAAACTGACCAACTATACATACATATTGAATTTTAGAAGCCTTCACGACCGGCATATTATGACTTATGTGCTTATGCCACACGTTCGCGCGGAGCCAATTCAAAAAAACAAATCCTCGAAAAAAGCGAATTTCAGATTTCTGGCGGGTGTGGCTCATATGCCATCGCCGTGCGGGGCCTAATCCGTATCAATCACGCAAGTGAGTTGCGAAATACCTTACATACCTTCCAATTTCGAAACATGGTGGTTGGTTTGACCTCCAAGGCCTCGGAAGAGGGTCTCCCAAGGGTTTTAGTGTTCAGTACTTGTCACAGTACTGTGCGAATTAATTAATTTTCAGGCTTTGCACCCCTTGAAAGCATGCCGTATAAAAGCGTGTCTAAATCCATTTCTACTCTATAGTATCGTCGAAAACAAATCAATAGGGTCCTAAATGATATTTCTAAGCTGTCAACTGACCGATCTAGCCTTATAAGATGGCCGCTAGAGTGATTCAACCTTAGTACTTGTGACAGTACTGTTCCACGGGGCAGTAGCCACCTACGATGCCGGTTTGGAGTCCTCATGACGGCTGCCAGAAAACACCTCATATGGCCGGGCAAGTACCCGAACCCGGACTGCGCCCTCTGCGGGAAAAGGGACACCCCGGCACACAGGCTGGCGGGATGCAAAAACGAGACCAACATGAACATGGCCACAGCCAGGCACAACGAAGTGGCAAGGACCCTCTACGAGGCAATCAGGAAGGGTCGGACGGGCGCCAGTCCGATCTGGATCACACACCATGCTGGCCTCGACGGGACTAACAGATGCACGCGCCCGATACGCGCAGCTCCTAAAAGCCCTCCGTCCAAGAACCAAATCAAGGACGGACGGAAGTCGCAAACGAGTAGCGGAGGGATCCAAACCTCCAACCAAACGATCGCGACTACCAGAAATCGTAAGTATGCCGGTCCTGGACGCTCAGGACTCGCCCATGGGTGAGACCACCGAGCCCTCACAGGAAGAGTTCTCTACTCCCACCGAGCTGAACACACCTGGGGAAGCCATACGAGTGGTTGGTAATGCCTCAAGGCTTGCAGAACTCCCCGTCACAATATCAACGGCGAATGCAGCGAGCGTTGGGACATTTACCCTTCGTCAGAATTTTCATTGACGATGTGTGTGTTTACACCAGTGGGACCGTGGAGGAACACTACTCTGCGGTACGCACATTTCTGTTAACATGCCGCGAGAAGGGTGTATACTTGAAGAAGTCTAAGGCACAAATGTTGAAGTCTTCTATCAAGTTCCTTGGTCACACTCTGTCGAAGGAAGGGTGTCAACCTCAACATGATAAGGTGGCGGCAGTGCGCGATTGGCCTGCGCTGGAGAATGTTACCCACGTGCGGCAGTTCTTGGGACTGGCGGGATATTATAGGCGTTTCATCCACTGCTTCTCTGAGATAGCGCAGCCCTTGACCAAGCTGACCAAGACGGATGTACCCTGGACATGGGGACCGGAGCAGCAGTGGGCCTTTGAGGAGTTGAAAGCTGCTCTGGTTAAGGCGCCCATTCTGGCATTGCCAAATATGAAGGCGGCAGCTGATGGATCTGCTCCTTTTCTGGTGCAGACGGACGCTAGCGGAGTGGCGCTCGCTAGGCGGGGTCCTTATGCAAGACTGTGGGAATGGCCTGAAGGTGATTGCATATGAGAGCCGACAATTTTCAGCGGCAGAGCAGAATTACCATACTGGAGAGCGAGAACTGGGTGCTCTACATCATTGCTGTACAGTGACGTGGAGACATTATTTGATTTTCACGGAGTTCAAGCTTCACGGTGATCACCGCCCATTAGAGTGGTTAATGGAGCCGGGGCGTGAGCTATCTAGGCGACAGGCGAGATGGTACATGGACTTGGTGGAGGTGGGTGTTCCCCGTATGGAATATGTGAAGGGGGCTCTGTTGCTGGTACCTGACGCCTTGTCTCGCCGACCTGACTATGTGATCAAGTCGCCACGAGAGGGGTTGAAGGAGGCGGGGGTATTGGACGACAAATCCGATTTACCCAAGACTTCGCTCGCTGCGATGGACACCTCCCACATCTTCGAAGAAGGGCCCTCGAAGAGCTATCCTGCATGGCATGCAGAGCAGCAGGCTTATCTTCACGCGGTGGACACTTTACAGATAGCGGAGAAAGCTATGGAGGCTTCCCTGGCCTTTAAAAGTCGGGGGAAGTATCTGAGATCCAAGACGCTGGACAAGCGCATCACTTCTAAAGTGAAGGGGGTTATCAGATAAAGTCGCGGAGGTGAGCAGTCGCACCGAGGACACTCAGACGACTCAGCAGAAGTCGGGTGGACTGGAACGCACATTGAGGAGGAGTCCCCGCTCCCAAGTGTTGCGAGTGAAGGAGGATGTAGAAACTCCTTTGCGGGATGCCGCCTCAGAACGAGGCGATGTGAACACCAAAGTGACCAAGCAGGGTGAACCGCAGAACAGGCGTTCTGTGCCTTCTGCCCTGAAAGGGGATGTGAAGGAAAACCAGTGCTCAGAAGTGCAGGAACAGTCTGCAGAAGCTCCACTGCCATCACAGAGGCAGCCAAAGAAGTCTGTACGGTTCCAGGCAGTTGGCTGGCACGGTATGCGTGTGCGGCAGGACGTGTTTGACCGTATCCAGGCTAAATATGGCAACTTCGACGTCGACGCCTGTTGCGATGAGCATGGCAACAATCGGCGTGTAAAGCGGTTCTGGCACAACTGCTTACAGGAAAAGTGGAGAGGGATGCATGTGTGGTGCGAACCCTCGTTCTCAGACAAACACTTGACAGTGGAGGCCTTGCTGCGTAAATACGTGCAGGAGTGGCGATGTGACCCCGAGAACACTTCCGCTGTGTTTCTATTGCCTGATATTCAGTCCAGAATGCCGCAGTGGAGATCCCTGTTCAGGCGAGCAGGAATGCGTATTGAGGAGGTGATTCCCACGCATGATGCGCAAGGTGAACCAGTACAATTGATGGAGGGTTCCAATGGGAAATTAGTAGATTTACAGCAGCCTATGCTGGTAGTGTATGCGCCTCCATCGAAGCAGCGAGTACAAAGAGTACGTCAACCAAGAGGACGAGTACCCATAATACACGCAGGCAAAGCAGCCAAATTGCGTGACTCTCGGGAAGAAGCGTCTGATGCTGCTTTCTTGGAAGCCTTGAAGTCCGAATATACTAGAGACGGACCTCTCAATGAGCTACGCACTAAGGTAAAGTGTGCTCCTCACAGCCGCACCAAAGAGTTCTGTCTGGTGGGTGAAGTACTGTGGAGAACTGCATCGGGAAGATTTCAGTTGGTGCTGGGAGAGGACTCTCCGCTGAGAGAGATTATTATGCGCGAAGCGCATGAGTCAGCGACAGCTGGCCATACTGGCCGAGATAAAACGCTGGAGCGTGTTCTGCGAAGGTTTTGGTGGAGGAATGCACACCAAGATGTGGGAGAATGGGTTGCCTCCTGTTCAGTTTGTCAGGCGGTGAAGCCCAGATCATCTTTCCCAGATGGATTGCTGAACCCGCATTCTATTCCAACTCGAGTATGGCAGGATGTGGGAGTGGATTTCGTCACAGGCCTACCCTTGACTGAGCAGGGCAATGACGCATTTGTAGCATTTACATGCAAACTGTCTAAAATGGTACATGTGGTTCCTATGAATTTTGGGGACAGCTCTGCTGCTACAGTGGCACGTATCTACTTTGACACGGTGTGGAGACAACATGGAGCTCCGATGAAAATAGTCAGTGACCGTAATCCACGCTTCCAGGATACCTTCTGGAAGAAGTTGATGAGATTGATGGGTGTGAAAGTGGCGATGACTACGCCCTACAACCCTCGCTCTGATGGTCAAGCGGAGCACACTAACAGGGTGGTGGAGGACATGTTGAGATCGTTTGTGGAGGACAATCCAGAGTCCTGGGACTTATACGCTACGAACGTAGAGTTCGCAATCAACGATTCGCGTAATGATGTTACAGGCTTCACTCCATTTGAATTATGTTGTGGTGTGTCGCCCATGTCGCAGCTTGACATCTTCTTGGAGGCCGCTCAATTGCACAGCGGGCAACGAAAAGGAGGGGTGGGGACTGCACATGAATGGGCGTCGAGATTTTCGTCGCAGTTGCGGGACGCACGCAGCAAACTTGAGCTAGCACAACGCAGGCAACGAGACGCTTTTGATCGGCGACACACGCAGCGGGAGTATGCGGTAGGTGACTTGGTCTGGATTGAGGCTAAACATCTTACAGAGAAGTTGATGGACAGAGCCTTGTGCCGCAAGCTGAGCAAGCGGTGGCATGGTCCAGTTGCAGTTACGGAACGCTTTTACAGCGATCTGCAGACAGAGGGGCACCAGTGGCGTATAGACTGAAGTTGCCCCCACATTGGAGAGTGCATGACGTGTTCGCGCAGCACAGATTGAAACCCTACACAGGTGGAGAGGACACTTTCGCTCTGCGACAGCAGACAGTGACACCTGAAGCAGTGATGGTGGACGGACAGAAGGAGGCTCATGTAGAGAAAATCTTGAGCCGACGCGTACGCGTGAGCAGGGGCAAAGAAATAGAGGAATGGAAGGTGCGATGGACCGGGTTCTCTAAAGCCCATGATCAGCGGAGAACGCGTGATAAGTTAGAGCGCGGTGCCCCATTACAACAGTTGCGGGATTTTGAAGAGAGACGCCTAGCAATGGAACAGCAGGTCAGGGATTCAGCTGCGCGGAGAAGGGAACATCGACGGCACCAGAATGCTGCGTCAATAATGACAGCGGACAGTGGGACATTAGTGCAGCAATTATCAGCGCAGTTCTGGGGTATGTCTAATAGTTCTGCGAGTGCGTGTCTTCCATGGGAAGAACAACACTTTACCGATTCTGGAGAAGTGGCATATGTGACTGAGTTATCACCAGCTCCAGTAAAACCTATCAGAATACTGGTACTCTTCAGTGGCACTGGCTCAGTTCAAAGATCCTTCTCAGAATGCTTTCCTCAGGCACAGACAGTATCTTTAGATTCTGATAAGTTCTGGCGATCTACGCATGTTACCAGAATTGAAGATTGGGAATATTGGAGCTATTACCCTCCTGGATATTTTGATGTAATATGGGCGAGTCCACCGTGTACCCAATATAGTCAAGCGCGAACTACTGGAGGACCACCAGATTTAATATCTGCAGATGCTTGTGTAGAACGCACCCTTGACATCATCGAATATCTCAGACCGCGCTATTGGTTTCTGGAAAATCCAAAAGGGCGATATCCCAATGCTTTGCGATTCAGACCTGTAGTGGATCAATTACCTACCCCCTTGTTTTGCTCATATTGTATGTACGGGGAGAAGTATAAGAAACCTACTTGTATCTGGACTAATGCGCCGCCCAGCGTACCACTGCGAGAATGTACCTCGCAGACTCCGTGTCCATGTAAATGGGCAACTGGAGTGCACCCCCTTACTGCTCAACTAGGGCCTCATCCAGATCAGCAGGGGATGCAGAATTCTCGCGCAGTATATCCTATACCTGCTAAGTTACTGAGAACCTTATTTCAGCGGTTATTTCCCAGGAATACAGGTGATGAAGATGCTGGGGTGACATCAGGAGAAAGCCACCCCTAAGGGGGGGAGAGTTGTGCCAGGGGGCACGATAGACTGCCAATTACCCCCACGGAAGGGGGATCCGATTCAGATTACCGGCATATTGGGAGAAATATTGATAGGGAATCTGAGATCGTGGATGAAGAATGCAAAATCAGTAAATGTTATCTCTCTGGCAGAATCGTGAACGATAGAAATATTATTAGGAACGATTATGACAGAATCAACGGTGTTGGTACAATACCGTGACAGATGACAATAGAGATGACATTTATGGCGGCGCAGGTTGGGGAAAAACAGGGATTCCTGTGACGAGAGAAACTAGCCGAACAATCTGTGCTATATAGTGATGAAACACGATTCCTTTGGGAGCTTTGTTACAGAATAAAAATGTTTTCGTAACACGGGCCGTATTGCATAATCACCGGTTGTGATATATATCGATTCGTATCCGATTACTCTGAAACTTCGTATATGCATTTGTATGCCCGTGACACGGCTGGGTTCAAGGCTCGGGCTCAAGGCAAGGCTGGGCTCGTGGAGGCAGAGGCCCGTGCTTGTAACATGTATGTACCATGGACGGTCCTCCAAAAATCTATGTATTTTTTTGCGAAACAGTTCCTGTAAAGTTTTGGGGGGGTGACGGAGGGGTCGCTGTAATATACACTCTGTAGCGTAATAGTGTATAGCGTAACAGTAATACGCAGACATATTACAAGGGCATATTATTACAGGTGTACTACAAATGAAAGTCCATTTATTTCGCGCCACGATCCGCGGCAGCAAAAGATTCGGGCGCGAAAAAATGACTTTATTTGTATTACACCTGTAATTTACGCCCTTGTAATAGGTCTGCTTACAGAGCGTATTACAGTGACCCCTCCGTATTACAGGCGTACTACAAACACGCGAGGAAAATTCAGCCGAAAAGTGTAGCCGAGTTTTAAATCTGCACCCCTCGTTCGCGACTCGAACGGGCGTGCGACACCCGAATTTGCGAAAATCCGAATTCGCGTACCTACTGAAGAAGTACGCATCCTAAAGCACGATTCGCCACTCACAATTCACGAATCACGAATCATGATGAAATCGAGCACTGCGCGCGGTCGATGCACTGTCACCATGAAATCGGTCACGCGCTGACTGTCACTGCGCCCATGAGTCAACTGTCGGTGTGTCACCGTCGCGTGTGACACGTATCGTTCGAGTTCGAATTTGAATAAACGTTGAGGCGAACCTCATCGCCATTATACCCATAGCGATAATGTATTGTCGTGCAAAGGTCTGCAATGTGTAGCCCAGCAGACACACGCGCACTTCTGCGGGCATACATAGTCTGTCGTATCAGAAGCATATGCTGCACTGTACCATGTTTTCATAGTAACTGCTAGTACTTCTCGTACCTGTATATTTCCCCGCGCGTTTCGGCATTCTTCGTTAGCATCGATTTGAGGGGTGTACGAGAACCAAGTTCTCGCTGGTCATTTGGACTAGACCATGTTGGTTCATCAATTCCAACTCACATCACTAGCCTTTTTATTTTCCTCCGGTATCATGATATAGTGTCTCATAGTATTTTGCGCCTTATCTCCCGTTAGTTTTGAGGTGCGCTTTGTATTTGAGATCGGCTGAAAATGAGTAGAGAGAGGGAACGGCAAATTTTCAGCCCATCGCCAACACAAAGACCAAAAACATTTGCTCTCCCCTTTACAAATTTCTCACCTACTTGTTTATGCTTTTATGCAGTGTGAATTTTGCTCTACTAACCATTGATTTCAAAGTTTGAGTTCCGCTTTTGTTTTTCAGATCGGCTGAAAATGAGAGAGTGGGAAAGGCAAAATTTCAGCCCGTCCCTAACAACAAGAGTGGAGGTATTTATATGACGTTGATTTTGAAAAACGTTTGGCCTGTAAATCGTCGGGGGGTTAAACCTAAAATATATTTACAGGCCGTTTTTTTTGGGAAATCCAACGTCCTATTACTCTTCCCTTCCTTAGGTTTCGTGCTTACAAGTATTTTCGTGTACGCTTTACTAAGTGTTGGTATTTCGTTTTGCGTTGTTTGTCAGATCGAGAAAAATGAGCTAGGGCGAAACCAACGCAATGGCGAAGTCCAAAACCAACGCTACCATGATTTCATGTTAGAAGTGTATTATTTCTCGTTCATTAGGTTAGTAGTAGGCGTGGCCCTACTTGTGATAAGGTTGCTTTGTAAAACGTGGGATTTTAATTGAGTTTTGAAATTATAAAACAAATTCATCCACGCATGTGTCTTGTTGTGCATCACACATTGCATTGTAAACTGCATGTTTGCATTGCGCAATTGCGTGTGTTCACGAGTGTGTAGCTGTCTTGCAATATATACGTAACATACTTGCATTATGTATGTAATAGGTTGCACTTGAAGTATTATGTCGTTTAGCATGCATGTATTATGTCTTGTAGCATGCGTGTATTATGTCTTCTAGCATGCCTGGAATATGCTATAAAATTAGTATTCTAATATGTCTGTAACACGTCTGTATCTCTGTAATGCCGTATGTATGTAATAACACTGTTGATGTACTTGTAGTATATTCACCAAGCGCCCGCAATACATCCGCAATATGCCTGTAATATACTTTATAGCATTTACAATACGTGTATAATATTCCTGTAATGTGCACTCCAATCTTGTGCATTACGCTTGTATAGCACATATATTACACGTGTGTCACAAGCGTATTACATCGTATTTTGTAATACGTCTGCAATACATCGTGTATACCGGAGGGGTCGTTGTACAACTAGTATTACAGGCATACTACGTGCATACTACACGTACTACACGACGTATTACAGCTTTTTTTTTGAAATACGCGTAGCATGCCTGTAATACGCTTGTAATACTAGTATTACAAGTGTACAGGAACGTAGGAGTAAGCGGGTCCGTAGCCTGTATGCGGTCGGGCTTTTCGCTATTGAAAATTTCCCCTTCTTGTGATGACTTGTTCATCTTGATACATATATACAGTTTTTGAAATAGCGTCGGAAGGTGGGCTGCATGTTGACGCGCTAAAATGTGTGATACGGATTATTGACGACGTGAGGTTTAAAGTGGATTCCTGACGATTTAAGCCCTCCATCAAGTCCTAAAGCATCATCAACCTCCGATGAGAACCAAAAGAGTATACTGCGCCCCTACGGTAACTCTAAGGAAACATCTTATAAAGTACTAGCATTTTCCCACTCTTCACGTGGTTGGCAAGCAGCCTGGTGCTCATTTATGCTTGAATTTTTACATAGCTTACCCGTCGCGTCACGCTTTGCTCGGTATTAGCAGCAGTGGTTAGGTGCGCTCAGCCCGGCTCAATCAGCGTGTGCTTGCCCAATTGCAACGATCCGAACATGGTCGACATTGTGGCTATGTGCTCGACCTGGCTCCGTGCATGGAATGTGTGGTTTTGCACGAGGCGTAGCGTACGTAATCGGCGAGCATGATTATGCTTTGTGCCATGATTGGCCATGGGCGACTAGCCCGGCTCGGCTATTGGCCAAGCCCACTTGTGATAGCATCAGATCGTGCCTAGCCATTGGCAGCCTAGCTCATGTAAATACCAAAATGTGAGGTCGATTTGCATCAAATGAAGCTTGCGTGGATGTATATCGGCGTGTCCGCTTGTTGAGGGCCTCTTGAGCATATCAGCCTACGTGACCGTACTCTCATCCCGGTTCAATTGGGGTGCGAGCGCCTCGTGGGGCGCTCAGCCATGCTTGATCTGCAGATGCCTTGCAGTGCATACAGGAATCCTCACATCAGCCCAGGCTTTTGACATATGCATTTCGGTGCATGCAGGCGAGCTTCACCACGGTGTGCCTTTCAGTGCATTTCGACCTCGCTCGACGGCTGTGCACTCAGCCCGGCTCCATCAGCAGGGTGCGCCTAACTTTGGTCTCACCCCGGCTGCATCATGGCGTGAACGGAAGTGCACTCGGAGCCCCGCTCCATCACGGTGCATATCACATACATGGAGACATTATAAGATCTAAGCAAACTCTAGTTTAAAGGGCAGATACGGTGTAAAAGTTGCGGCGAAAATGATATAGCAAGAGAACCAAGTCGCTTCACAGTGCGATAGCGCCGCACACTCCTATCCATTGAGTCATTATACAACGACCCCTCCTTAAGTGAACCTCTGCCGATTCTGGTCAGTGGGATATATGAACAGTTTTCTGTGCAAAATTCGATCCAGAAGTGCATCTCTAGAGGATACTGCCTTCTTTCTAGCCAATGTTTTAAGTGTGCAATGTTGTAGTAATTTCTTACATTAAGTTGTGTAGCGAATATACATATACCTGATACATTCGGTACAAAATATTAGTTCCAATTTAATCAATTACTGTTCAACCTTTTTGAATCAATTGTTCATGTTGCCCAGGATGTGAACTCTGAAGCGAATTCCTACTTGTCTTATCACTAAAGCGCTATAACTATTCATATGCCTTGCATTGCCGATTCATGTTCCGCTTCGATGCATCAGAATGTCGGGTTTATATCCTGTTCGGCCTCCAGATTTCGGAAGATGTCGCTAAAATTTCCTCCTGCAAGGCACACACGAAACTGAGCATGGGGCACAAATCCCTAGAATCCCACTTCATTATATAGCCCGACATCCAGGATCATATATATATATATGGTTTCCCCCCCAAATTTCTGCACACTATGATGAATCATTTTGCATGCAATAAGTTGCTAAGAGGCCTCACACCTGTCTGGATTTGAATAACTTTATCTGGATTATGACTCGCCGAGCTGCGTGACTGTGCCTGTAGCTGGCCGATGACAAGCTTGGTGATATCCACACCCGCAGCCTTCATACTGCTGAGGTGGTTAATATGCTCCTTGGCAACAGAGACTGCCTGCGTCAGCTTCTGCTGGTGCTCTTCATCAGCTTGTCGAAGGTTCTCCTGCGTAAAACTCTCCCTCATATCAGACCACACCGCCGCGCAGATGAAAGCGTGCACATGCACCCACACATGCACGCACTGAGGCTCAGTTTGTCAGCTTGCACAAGCCGGCACTGATTCTGCACGCCGATATTTTCTAAAAATATTTAGGCATTTGGCAGGGCTAAGGTGATCAGAGCTTTGAGAACTAAGTTGTGTGATTCTAGTGAGCACGCGGGTCTCTTGCGAGCATCCTGATCTGAGATAACAAGGACAATGGGTAAGTGCGACTCCAATGAAAATGGACACACCTCATGCTTCCTGTTGTTGAGCTCGAGGTTATGGCGATGCTTGTCCAGTTCCATCTTGAATATGTGCTCTTGGCTAGCCGCCTCCTCCCGCCTCTGCGCCTCTGCTCGCTCTGCTCTGCTCTTCTCCTCTAGCGTCTACGCACCAATGACCATTCACACACTAAATACACGATGCCGACTGCAGGAGTGCACTTGCTTCACCCAAAAGGGGGGTCAGCAAGGAGTGTCAGCTGGTCACTCTGTGGTTGACGCAATACCAAGAAATTAAAATGGCTAAACCTCAGCAATAAGTTCCGAAGACTGACGAAACGCCATAGGGATGAGCTGAGCTTCATACGTTTGGATGCACACTCCTGCCTCGGGGCTGACTCACCTTAAGCTTCTCCTTCTGTGACACTTCTTCTGCGGAAACTTGCAGCTCGGCGCGGCTCTTGACAGAGCTTTCATGTAACTTCTGCATGTGGTCCGTGCCCTGGTACCCGCGGTAGATCACCTGTAGAGATGTAAAGAGGGATGGCCATGGGGAGAATATCACTTAAGACGAAAAAAACACAATATTTGGACTGCGGTATGCCCGGCGCATCCCGTTTCCAAGAAAAGACTGCTGCAACACGAGTTCAACTGCCTATTATTACTTTCGTCTCGAGCTTTCTCTCGTTGAAACCGAGCTATTCAAAATGCCAATACCATGAGCCGCCAAGTTAGCCGCGGGCCTCAGCAGGGGCTGCGTGGAGTCATGCTTCGGCACACCTTATTGATGCAGAACCCAACCGCTTCAGCCCGCTGCATCAGGGTGGGATAAATGTCTTTACCAGAAAGGCTGCCTGCAAACATATCCACGAATTTCGTCACAAAAGCGTCATAGAAACACCAGGTCGTGCTTGTGAATCAATGTTACAGACTACCGCAGCCAACACTAAAGAGGTGTAGGCAGGAACGCACTCGTTTTCTCTAAGAAGGACTGGTACGTGTTGCCGGATGCGAAAGTCATTATGTCGGCGCACACAGCGTTGACAAAGTCCCCTGTGGGGTCGTTCGTGGCGTCGAGCATCTTATCCACGTCGGTACACTGATAGAATATCATCAAGTTAACTGCGATCTTCACGTTGTCGGAGGTGATTACGTCTGAGACAGTGACATATTGCTGCTGCTGGAGCAAGCTGAGCTTGGTGAACTTTTCAATCCCTGGCTTCCTGTTCCAGATACGCACGCCATACTCAAGCCTTCCTCTCGACTCGCTAGTCCTGTTGCTGTGCGGCGCTAAAATATCGCCTCTGAGGGGAAAACGCACCGTGGCGTTGAGGACCCCGAACTGGACCTGGACTCGCTTGGAACGCTCTCGGCCTTCTGCTGATGCCATGCGAAATGTTGGATTCGCTCGTTCGCTGTTGGGGTAAACGTCGTTGGCCCATGCACCAGTCGCCGGTGAACTTGGCTGCTCGTCGCGAGTGGGCTGGTGTTCTGAAGTTCGGTATCCGCAATCTGCATGCACCCGAATAGCTGAGAAATTGACGCTCTGAAAACTTGAAATTACGAACAGGTGGTGGAACAACCGCCCACGGGACCAGTTGTCTTCCCGAAAGTCGTTGTCCTTTGAAGTCTTGCAGTGCCGGCCAAGTACAACGCTAAAGGGCATCTTACACTGAGCTCTCCGCTTTACGCGCGCTCGAATTTGCAGTCGACTTCAGAGTAAAGAGCTGCACCTTACTGCTGCTCGGCTGCCCCAGCGCTTGTTCCGTGTACACCACCAGAACTTCGAAGCTGTCCACGTCAACAGAGTCCTTCACTTTGATTGTGACGTGTTGCACGGGATCGACGTACATGGTCTTCGGGCCTTGGATGTGCTCCAGTATTCCGTTCGCGTGTTGCACCACCAGATACTGGTGCTGGTGAGCCACGACGCGTTCCAAGAAGCGGACGCTGCTCCGCCAGATCCACTGTCGCTTGGGACCTTTAATGACTTTTTGCTGTGATCAAGCCAAATTGCCAAAGTGTAAGTCAAAAGCACAACCCGGACGGATGGGAAACGATTTTGCAGGTGCACCAAGAAACTGGTAGGGTCGCAATACTGGCTGCTGAGGACCCACCCTTCCCTCGAGTGTCCACAGCGAGCATACTTCGCCATCCTTGACTGTCCTCTTACCAAAGATCACATTTTTGTGGTATGAGCTGCCACGGAACATTTGGCCCCCGTCATAGCTTGCATCACACAAATTCTCTGGGCATCTTCCCGACGGACGTGGTTTTTTATTTTTCTTTTTCTCTGGGATCTTTCTTAACATCTCGGATTACAAATTTTCAAATGATAGTGGTGTCTAATGTTTGCTAGAATACGTCCGGATTGCTCAAATGACTTGTTGTTCGGTTGTTTGGCTTTTATCTACAGTAGTTGGTTGTTGTGTCCCTCCGCTCGTCGTTGCCGGCCCAGACGAGAGTAGGGCCGGGGAAATTTGCTCATACGCCCTGCAGAGTGACAACCTTTTTTGCACTCTCGGTGGCGGTCCGACAACTCCTGAGAAAAAAAGCTCCACCCGGGACTCGCACCCAAAGTCACTCTCGGGTGTCAAGAGGGAGTCTCTGCGGAGTGACAAACATTTTTGCACTCTCGGCGGCGGTCCGAAACTTTTTGAGAAAGTTTGGTACCTATTGAAAATTGTCACTCCGCGGAGTGACTTTTTTGCTCTCTCGGCGGCTGTCCCAAAAATCATCAGAAAAAAAGCTCCACCCGGGAGCACCCAAAGTCACTCTCGGGAGTGTCAAGAAAAAAAGTCACTCTGCAGAGTGACTAACTTTTTGCACTCTCTGCGGCGGTCCCAAAAATCCTGAGAAAAAAAGCTCCACCCGGGGCGCGCACCCAAAGTCACTCTCGGGTGTCAAGAAAATTAGTCACTCTGCAGAGTGACAATCATTTTTCTCACTCTCGGCGGCGGTCCAGAAAATCCGGAGAAAAAAGCTCCGCGCGGGACCCGCACCCAAAGTCACTCTCGAGTGTCGAGGAAAAAAGTCACTCTACAGAGTGACAAACTTTTTTGGCACTCTGGGCGGCGGTTTTAAAAATCCAAAAGGAAAAAACGCTCCACCCGGGACCCGCACCCAAAGTCACTCTCGGGTGTCAAGAAAAAAAGTCACTCTGCAGAGTGACAAACTGTTTGGCACTCTCGGCGGCGGTCCGAAATTTTTTGAGAAAGTTTGGTACCTATTGAAAATTGTCACTCCGCAGAGTGACTTTTTTGCTCTCTCGGCTGAGCGTTCGGCCCGAGCACCCGACGCGACGCGACGCGACGCGAGACGGCGAGAAGCGAAGAACCTGATGACCAACGGAACTCGAAAACAAATGGAACTGCCACGTGCAGCTTCAACAGGAACTTGTTGCAACTCGGAAGCAGCAAGCTGCAGCGCTACTGTATCAGTATCGAGTCGAGCCCTTTTGACACCTGATCCCAATGCTGTTCCCGTTCCTGTTATTTCGAATACGGGTCAATTGCGTATTCAATTGGAACAATTATTTAATTCGAGGTCCGGCGACTAAATCCAAAAATAAAAAATGCGCTGGCGACTAAAATTTTAAAAATTACAGTATTCGCAAATTTTACTGCGAATGCAATTTCTTTACGGAATATTGCGCCTATGCTTACAAACGATATATCAATCTGTTCGTCTATGAAAGACCTATTTGTGGTTCAATTTTCAGCCAAAATGGCCAAGTATATCAAAAGTTATGCTCATTCCGAGCATTTTCGGTTATTACACTTTAAGGCGTACGTTGCAAATCATTTCACTTCGAAGCAGCCCTCTGTTCAGCTGTCCATTTGTGGTATTGCAAGCCTACCCTGAAAGTTCGAAGGGTAGAAGTGACCCCGCCAGGTACATATCCCTTACCCTTGATCCAAGTGCGCGCTGTAGTGCTTGTGGAGCGAGTACGCGTTGGCGATGCCACAAGTCGCTTCTTGGCCTTCACTTTCTTAGAAGGATGCATACGCCATCCCACAGGCCGACCACGTTTACGCTTCAAGCTAAATGATGAACGCGGTCGAAGAGGCAAGGAAGTCGAAGGTGATACATGAGAAACCAAAACAGGTTGCGTGTCGTTTGCAGTAATACGCTGAGAAATAGCGTCGGAAACATCTGCAGAAGGAGGCGTCACAGCAGTGAAGAACGCTGTTAAAACACCCTGCTGCAGCAGCTGCTTCTTGGGCTCATCCTTGGGCTCATCAGGGGTGATGGTCACGGCAGTAATCGAGCATAGGAACAACTCTAAACATAGGAGAAATATGGGGAGTGCAGCGGTGCGTATGCAGCTGCAGGTATTCTTGGGCCTCATGTCGGCTGACGTGAAGGAATGAGATGTGCACCCTCAGGTGTCACGGTACTTGTGTCTTACGGTATGCCCTGGAAATCATTCACGATGACGTATGTGTTACGCACGGTGCGTACGTGTACTGCTACATGCACGCCACGTGCACAATCTAATGGAAGAAAGCTTGGGCAGGCGCGAAGTGCCAATATTTGAATGTATTTAAACTCAGCGGCTTGTGCTGAGATTCAGTAGTTCAGTATCACGTATGACGTATGACAGTGACGGTGACAGTACAGTGACTTCCTACCTGTACTCAGTAGTTCGACTTCGGTAGCTTAGACTGTGACACACGATATGATTGCCTAGTGACGGCCTCAGAGCTTAGATAGCCTGAGAGTCGTGTATTCATTTTCTATCTTTTGATATACCCGATTGCCTCGCTCAAACCCTACGGCGTTCAGCGTTTTCACTGTGTCACTAGGACATTCTAGTAGGCTATAGGCCCACCACTTGCCTAAAGTGGTTTTGATTCAAAGCCACTAAATGGCTGGCTAAAGCTGTAGAGGGGCGAGCGTGGCTGAGTAGGTAGAATGTTGCGGGGTGCCGCGTTTTCGCGGCACAACTGACTGCGTGGATGGAGAGGTAAGCGCGACGAGTGGCGGAGGAGAGTACGGAGAAGATGGGTCAGAGAGCGCTGGGGCCCCCGATGGTATGCAGCATTGCGCAGAGTTTGGTACTGAGTGGTTCGCGACACGTTAAAAAGGCCATGACCTCGGACATCGACAAGCGCGGAGACCTCGACCCTACTCTCCTACTTTCCGCCCACCCCCGCCGCTCCGCATTTTCCCTCACTGCTCTATACGTCTTTACCCGTATCATTTTACCTTAATTTGCCACGCTTGCCGCTTGTTTGTGAACTTTGAGCGGATCTTGGAATCTTGCGGGCGACTTGGCCGTTTTTGACCGCTTATAACTTGCGTTCTACGTGGACTCAGGCATTTTCCTTTGGAGGGTGTTTTTACTTCGCCATTACCGGCCGTGTTACCGAGTTTCGTGGGCATCGGAGCAGATTTTGAATTTATCTTGGATTTGGCCCCTTCCTTGAAGGGGGCTCACCCTTATCGTTAGGGTTTCATCCCTTCGGTGCTTCGCTTTCGGTTGCCATGGCTGCCGTGGATCCTTCTGATGGATTCACCACTCCGGTTCCGGCTGGGATCGACACGAGGAGGGCGCTTCCCTTCAGCGACGGCCCTGAGGAGCCTGTGCCCCCTACACCTGTGAAGAATCGCCCACTTGCGGGTGATGAGACAGGCGGTGCTGTGATTGTCAGGGAGTTCCTTAAAGACTGCCAGACTATTCTCCGCGAGCCTGGTCACCGAGCCAGCATCATCCAGCAAGTTCGTGACCAGTGCCGGCCCACTCACATCAAAGCCTCGGAGTGGGTTTTCGACATCGACAAGATCAAAGGCCAAGTGCCTCGGGAAATTGCATTGGACCGCTTCACTCAAGCGGTAAAAACCCAGCTAACTGACTTCAATCTCCAGTTTGCCACGGTATTCCACCCGACAGACCTCACCACGACTGTTCTTCCTGAGGCCACTCGTATTCTCTACCGCATCCTGACGTCATTGGTGCGTGGATCATGCCTTCGGCTCATTGAGGAGTCGGCTACGGTGTCTCCGGATGATGGGCGCCGTGCATGGCTCGTCATCTGCCGGGCCGTTGCCAGGCGACGCAGGCCGTGGGTTTCCCATGGCTACCTGTTCGAGACAGCTCCGGCGATTGAGCTGCTGGAGGATGTTGACCCCGAGCCCTATATTAAGGGTTTCATGCAGCACCACACCGCTGTCCGGTCCGAGCTCAGACCTGGTGTAGAGCCTGACGATGTGTGGGGTGTGGGGTTCGCCTTGGACCTCCTCACCCTTCGCATGTGCCCTCTGTATTATAAGGATCTTCTGCAGGAGTGGAGTTCTAAAACGGCCGAGGGCAGGGAGAAGCGGGCTCTCGGAATTCAGCAGTTCACGTTGGCTGTGAAAGCCTTTCACCAACAGAAAACAGAGGAAAAGAAGCTGCTTAAGGAGAAGAAGAAAAAGGATGGGGTCTCCGCGTTGGCGGCCTCACTTCTCTCTGGGGAGTCCCCTTCTGCCGCCCTTCTGGCCCGTGCGGGCATCCCGCAGACTCGCATTGTTGGTGGCCGCAGGCGTGACGAGCCCAGACACCCGCCACAGACTCGGGATGCTCAGCCGCAGGCAGCCGGACAGGGTGCTCACCGGTCTGGGGGCGACAGGGGTACAGCTCCCCGCGCCAGGCCGGCCCGCGGCGGGAAGAATCGACAACAGAACATGAAGGGGCACAGGAAGGGCTCTCACCCTTCCCCTCATGCCCCTCCACCGCGGACTCAGGGGCAGCGGCAGCCTGCATCCGGTGGTTCACCGACTGCCTCGCGGGTGACACGGGATGCACAGGGCCGCCACACGGTACAGTGTTGGGACTGTGGCGGCCCTCACTTCCGCCGTGATTGCCCTGGAGGGGTGCAGAGTGCGCATGTGGCGGGGTTCCACCCCGAGGGCACACCTATTGCAGACATCCTGTCAGAGCTGGATGCGGCTTTCCTCGATCCGGAGGAGGAGGTGTATGAGTCATGCTTATACTCTTACTCATTGGAGCTCGGGGAGGCACCGCTTGACCTCCCCGCGGCTCAGGCGGCTGCCGTTATGCCGCACTCTGCCGTTGACAGTGAGGAGCCGTGGACTGAGTCGGAGTGGGCTATCTGGGACTCATGTGGCCGCTCGGAGGAGCAGTACTACGACGCTGTCAACCGCTTCAACTCGTACCAGGACCCTGACGATGGGGACTGCCCCGACGGTGAGATGACACCTACTCAGCTCCATGTTGCCGTGCACCAGCCTCCGGACCCTGCAGTGTCTCTGCAGCACTTCAGTGTTGAGCCACAGCAGCCAGCGGTGCCGGCAGCCGACGTGCAGATCACAACAACCAACACCGAATTCCCTGGAGCTGTGCAGCTGGTGAGCACGGCACCGCAGTCCCGGCCCAGGGGTCCGGGTGGCCCGGGCCGCAGGCCCTATGGGGCGGGTCACTTCATGTACATGAGTCTGCTGTGCATTCTAGCATTCTCTGGCACGGCAGATGCGGTGCAGTCTGGTGGTGCCTCCGGTGCTGTGCTGGAGGTGCACCCACGGGCTCTGGTGCTTTGGCATGCTATCACCTGGGGTCTGGCTATCTCGGCCTGTCTTCCTGCCGTTGGTGCCAGGACTCCCGTACGCACCTGGCGACACCTTGTCAACCGGCAGTCACCAGCGGGCGGGCACCAGCCCTCAACAACCCAGCCTCCGGCGGGTGAGCCCCGTACCTCTCGCCGCTCCTCACCAGTCTGGACTGCTGTTCTGGTTATCTGTAGCCTGGCTCTGTGTACCTCGGCACTACTGTTTGGGTACTCTCTGGGTCTGCGGCAGTCAGTCAGGCAGTCAGTCAGTCAGTCAGTCAGTCAGCTTACCCCGCCAGCAGGGGGGTCCGTCGGCCGTTCTGCTGGTCAGCTTTTCTCAGCTGATGGACTGGCTACCGGTGATACCGGCTTATGTCTGGTCTCTGGTTATGCTGTGGGTACGTATGCTTCTGTGGAGCTTGGTGTACTGTCTGGTCAGCTTGGGTCAGTTACAGTGGTCTACCCTCTGGTACCCGCTGGCTATACTGGTATTCTGGTCTATGGCAGTGCAGAGTCAGTTCCGTTATATGTGCCCGACGAGGAGTGGGCTGCTTCTGGATTCAGTTCTCTGGCCAGTGCTGTCCCTGCACCCGTCCGGGTTGACAGGGGCATCGTGTGTGACTCTGGAGCCACATGTGTCATGTGCGGGGACCTATCGGCCTGCACCGACGTGGACTACACCCGTACGGTGGCCTTCACCATGGTCACGGCTGGGTCTCACAGGACGGATGCTACTGTGACGTTCCATCTGTATGGGGTCTGTATCCAGGACGGAGCCATCGACCACTTCGTTCTCCCAAACTCACACTATAAAGCCGGCTGCCGCACTCTCCTGTCTTCTCGGGTTATGCTTTCCCTCGGCTTCGGGTCCCCTGACCTTGTGTCCCTCACTTACACCCACCTGCCTACTGGCCGTGTCTATCGGATCATTGACTCTGGCACAGACTATATGTGGGCGGAGGTCCCTGAGGGGGCGCCAGTGCACTCACCCAGACTGTCTCACGTGTCCGCACCGGTGAGATCTGTGACTGGATGTGGGCACGCTCAGAGTATGCCAAGTGGGCTTTCCTGAAGGGCTCGCCCGCTGCACTGGCCAAGACCGGGGAACACAACTTTGACATCTCCCTCTTCGGAGACGACCTCCCCCCCGGCGTGGGTAACAACCAGACCTGCCCAGTCAGGTATTCACTGTCTGATTCCTGCTGGGGTCACCTCTGGGCCGGTGCCTATATATATGGCAACCCGCCCTTTGACAGACTCACCTGTGAGCGGATGCTCATGTACCGGGAGGTACGAGCAGCGGGGTTGCATGCTACAGAGATCTGGTTGCATGCTGCCGACGAGTGGTTGCATGATACAGATGCCTGGTTGCATGCTGCGTATGCCTGGTTGCATGCCACAGATGCCTGGTTGCATGCTACAGATGCCCGGTTGCATGCCACGGAGGCCAGGTTGCATGCTACAGATGTCAGGTTGCATGCTACAGAGGCCCGGTTGCATGTCACGGAGGCCAGGTTGCATGCTACAGATGTCAGGTTGCATGCTACAGAGGCCAGGTTGCATGCCACGGAGGCCAGGTTGCATGCTACAGATGTCGGTTGCATGCTACAGCATTGCATGCCACACAGGCCAGGTTGCATGCGACAGATGTCGGGTTGCATGCCACAGAGGCCAGGTTGCATGCGACAGAGGCCAGGTTGCATGCGACAGATGTCGGGTTGCATGCCACACAGGCCAGGTTGCATGCGACAGAGGCCAGGTTGCATGCGACAGATGTCGGGTTGCATGCCACAGGGCCAGGTTGCATGCGACAGAGGCCAGGTTGCATGCTACAGATGTCAGGTTGCATGCTACATACGCCAGGCTGCATGCCACGGAGGCCAGGTTGCATGCTACAGATGTCTGGTTGCATGCCACAGAGGCCAGGTTGCATGCGACAGAGACCAGGTTGCATGCTACATATGCCAGGTTGCATGCTGGTGACGGGTGGTTGCATGCTGCAAGGGCCTTGTTGCATGCCGGTCACAGCTGTATGAAGAAATAATTGATGGCAAGGCAGATTTCAGGAGAAGATCTGCAATGACAATAATTATATTGAGGATCTGGTGGATTCCAGAAAGATCTGCAATGGCAATATCGTGATCTGCCTGATGATTGGTGGAGGAGTACCAGAATCAGGCATATATGTGCACATGATTGGTCGATGGCAGATGTCAATACAGGAATCCTGCTAGTGATTGTTAGAGAGCAACATGTTGAAAGGGAAGCTTGGAAAAGTGGACCTCAGTTAGTGTTGATCAAGAGAATGAATTAAGGACAAGTTTCACATGTTAGTATTAGGCTGTATGCCAAGACTGAACATAAGGATATGATGTAGGAGGTTCGAGACCATACATATATCAGAAAAGTGATTGTAATACTAGGCTGTATAGCCAGTGTTTGTCATGAAGTAAAACAGTGGAATGTAAGGCTAGAAGCCTATGTGAAGCACCAAAAACAGTAAATAAGATAAAAAGAAAAGAAGAAAGATAAAAGAAAAATAAAAGAAAAAGAAAGAATAAAGTTATCAGGAGTGTGCCTGGTACAAATTGGTATTCAGATGTTGAATACGTTCTACGGACCTTTGGGATCTGCGTATGAGATTTTACGGATGGCGACTTTTGTGTTTGCGTTTTGAGCTAGATCTGCTTGCGTTTGGCGGCTCAAATTGCGCGCGTTACGTGCACTTAAAACACTTGAACAAGGATTCTAACTAAAATTCACTAAGTTTTACTAAAAAATCGAGAATGGTCCTAAAGTATCAAAATGCCTCCTAAAGCTGGGTAATTGGGATTTGGTGTCCTAAACACGCCCCTAAAAGCCGCGGAGACAGGCGAGAATCTGAGATCGAGAGCCTAAACGCTTGTATAAATTTAAAGAAAGGCTAATCGACGTGTATAAATTGCGAGAACATGGGGGAAGGCATACAGTCGCGGTATAAATGATAGAAATTCCATGGCAAGCAGGTGATGAGTGCATGAATATAAACTAAGATAATAAGATAGCGAAATCGCATGCATGGCCATGGCCGTCATCACGACGAGTCGATGGCGCTTGCGATCGATTGCGCACGATGATGATATGCAAGGCGAGATATCCCGCCTGTTGCCTGCGCCACACCAAGTCGTGTTTGACTTGAAGTTCTTTACGATTTGAAAACGAGCGGCTGACTCTCGCAAGAGAGTTAAAAAAAAAAGCAGCAAGCTGCAATGGAGAAAACGGGAGACAGCGGTCTTTCTTCGAAGAGGCAAAGTAGGTGTGTTGTCACCTAGGAACCCCACCTTACTTGGGTACAGAAAATCTTCAAACCCAACAGAATTTTGTGGCACTAGCTCAAAGGTAGAGCACCAAACCATCTTGGTTTGGAGGTCTCGGTGCAAGTCCGAGGTGCCACACATTAAAGGTGCGCTATCTTTCTCGTACCCCTTTTGTTTGGAGGCGAAAGCCTTCTTTTATTTTCTGCCAAGATTCGCAGACCTTTTGCTGGCGGGAAAACGAGAAACCTGCCGGCAATTGTGACGCAACAGGCGCTTTCCTTCCGAAGAACTACCCCGAATTGCGTTTTCATTTGCGTTCATCGGACATTTTTTCCGAAAGTTGCGTATTCCCTTGGGTAGGTCATGCCTTTGGTCACAGTTTTTGCAGAGGTGCGTTTTCCGGAACGACGGTTGACCGGACGTGAATTCTAACTTCACGACGAAGTTCCCCGTGAAAAATCAGGACATGTGGTACGTTTTACATTTCCGTTTGAGTTTTTCTTTGAAAAGATGTGTTGTCACCTAGGAACCCCACCTTACTTGGGTACAGAAAATCTTCAAACCCAACAGAATTTTGTGGCATTAGCTCAAAGGTAGAGCACCAAACCATCTTGGTTTGGAGATCTCGGTGCAAGTCCGAGGTGCCACACATTAAAGGTGCGCTATCTTTCTCGTACCCCTTTTGTTTGGAGGCGAAAGCTGAAAGCTTTTGTTTGGGGTGCCAGGTGCCCTTCGTGAATGTTGGTCGTTGCCGCGATTTCGAGGTATGTAGCAACGCATGCGAACCTGTTGACCAGGCTCTTTGTAGAACGAACTATTTTTGCAGAAGGTATCCATCCTGTGGATGGGAATGACGAGGAACGAACCTTCTTTCGAAATGGAAACTTTGCAGCCTTTTTATGGAGTTGTTATCCCTTGAAAAACTAGTAACAATTTTTTATGTGTGCATGAATGGAGAGAGCCTTCTCCTTTCAAACTTTGAGAACTTGTGTGTTACTCACCCGAAGTTGTCGCTAGCCATGCCTGAACTCTTGTGCAGTGCCAAAACCGTGGATCTCTCGTGTAGTGCCAAGCATTCTTGAAGCCACTCATGAAAGTCATAATGAGAAGGTAACAACTTTAGGCAAAAACAATAACAGTTTGCGAAATTTGCATACCGACGTGTTCCCCATACTCGCTCTTCCATATCGCACTTGTGTGTCCGATGCGTCTTTCTTTCTCCTTTGCTTTCGAAGTTCTTTTGACATGCGTAGTCACGTATTATTCAAGTGGTTAGCGACTCACTTGATTTGTAGGAATCCGTAGTCACGTATTATTCAAGTGGTTAGCGACTCACTTGATTTGTAGGAATCGTTGTCCTTAAAGGGGCACGTGCCATAGTAGCATTCATGGTGGCTATGATGCCCGAGACAGCATTTCGCCTTCTAATGACAATTGCATGGAACTATTAGGAATCTTGAATTTTTTGTTTGAGTAGGCTGTCAAGTCTTTAGAGCACTCTCTTAGCGTGATCTTTACATGTGAGTACGAAAAGCAAAGACTTCGAACAAGGACAATCAAAGACACAATGAATAGCTCGACTTGTAGCCAAGCGTGCGCGTGTTTACCACTGGCATGTCTTTTGGCTCGTCGTGCTATTCATTGTGTCTTTGATCCGCCACCGGTGTAGGGTCGGGTGGTGGGTAAGTTGTAGACACTAAAGTGTTTACAACTTACTCCGTCTTTGGTGTAAGGCCGATGGTGCCATGGTGTCCCCTCAACAGGGTTGTCGACTTGAGCCAAGCGTGCGCGTGTTTACCACTGGCATGTCTCTTGGCTCGTCGTGCAATGGTGTATGGTCCGGTCAGACAAGGTCGGGTTGGTGGGCGTTCGGCTCACGCACGTCATGCGAAGGCGCACCCTCTAGTTTACCCGCGCCAGCTCTGCACTTATGGGATTACACCCGGCCTGTGTACGCAGCTCGTGGGAGGGGCGGATGATGTGAGGTCATGGGAGGGAGAGTCGTTTGTCGTGTGGCCGTCGTCAGTTGGAGGGGGGTGTAGAGTTGTAGACAAGGTCGGGTTGGTGGGCGTTCGGCTCACGCACGTCATGCGCAGGCGCACCCTCTAGTTTACCCGCGCCAGCTCTGCACTTATGGGATCACACCCAGCCTGTGTACGCAGCTCGTGGGAGGGGCGGATGATGTGAGGTCATGGGAGGGAGAGTCGTTTGTCGCGTGGCCGTCGTCAGTTGGAGGGGGTGTAGAGTTGTAGACAAGGTCGGGTTGGTGGGCGTTCGGCTCACGCACGTCATGCGAAGGCGCACCCTCTAGTTTACCCGCGCCAGCTCTGCACTTATGGGATTACACCCGGCCTGTGTACGCAGCTCGTGGGAGGGGCGGATGATGTGAGGTCATGGGAGGGAGAGTCGTTTGTCGTGTGGCCGTCGTCAGTTGGAGGGGGGTGTAGAGTTGTAGACAAGGTCGGGTTGGTGGGCGTTCGGCTCACACACGCCATGCGCAGGCGCACCCTCTAGTTTACCCGCGCCAGCTCTGCACTTATGGGATCACACCCAGCCTGTGTACGCAGCTCGTGGGAGGAGCGGATGATGTGAGGTCATGGGAGGGAGAGTCGTTTGTCGTGTGGCCGTCGTCAGTTGGAGGGGGTGTAGAGTTGTAGACAAGGTCGGGTTGGTGGGCGTTCGGCTCACGCACGTCATGCGCAGGCGCACCCTCTAGTTTACCCGCGCCAGCTCTGCACTTGTGGGATCACACCCAGCCTGTGTACGCAGCTCGTGGGAGGGGCGGATGATTTGAGGTCATGGGAGGGAGAGTCGTTTGTCGTGTAGCCGTCGTCAGTTGGAGGGGGGTGTAGAGTTGTAGACAAGGTCGGGTTGGTGGGCGTTCGGCTCTAACACGTCATGCGCAGGCACACCCTCTAGTTTACCCGCGCCAGCATTGCACTTATGGGATCACACCCAGCCTGTGTAC